>MU864500.1:0-28145 GCA_033296905.1 Podospora australis
GGACCACACCTCTTGGTTCCTGCAACCTACTTTTGTAATACAAAGGTCTACCCAACAGTGCCCCCGTGCCGTACCAGGTGCCCTGCCGTGACAGTGTATTTTCATCCTTGGGTCGCTCCGGCGGGTCACATCATTATCGCAAGGTGGTTCGGGAATAAGTGTACTATCTGGGATGTAATTTTGAGGATTCTTCCCGAGTCGGTTCCGTCATCAAACGAGCGTCTCGACCAGACGGAAGAGTATGAAAATATACAGTTAGTACCTTGAACATCTATTTCAGACAAGCTTTTACATTAACAACCACCAGGTAATAACTGATTGCTCTCGTCAGAAAATCAGAGGAATTGCGCTTTCGATCTAAGGTGTGGTTAAGGACAAGCACCGAGACATCAGGTACTACTGGCGGTAGCGAGAAAGATGGAAGTTGGCAAGCAAGGGTTACATTGCGTGGTTGGGCAGATACTGTACCAGATATTCGAATAAGAACACGAGCATAACTGACAATATATGTGATCACCTCGGTGGCGTCTGCCCTGGCCAGCAGGTAGCCGTTGGGCAAGCCCAACAACCTTCCTTTTCTTCCAGAACCGTGGCCAGGACTTCTTCCAGTTCCATACCACAATGCAGTCTTCTTCTTCTTTTTCTTCTTCGGCCAGTTGCCTATCGGTCCCGAAGAATATCTACCCGCCTGGCTTGGGCGGGTTTGCTGTCCTGCCTTGACATGATGCATTTTGATTTGCGATGTTAATGGCAGGGGTATCCCGTCAGCCAGGTTTGCACCACCTTAGGAAGCCTTATGGGTGCCTCGTTGATGTTAGTTCCAAATATCCAGATGATGATAGAAATCGCACAGGTATGAGGTTGCGAACCAACCCAGTTTGTGCTGAAGTACTTCTTCGAAGTGTGAGGGATGAGGTACTTCATGTCTGAGATACCTACTCCAACTCGACATCTATCACATGTCAGACAATATCAACCACCTAGTATGGTAAGCAATCCCCTCTCCCAGCTTCTTGTTGGGGAAGGCATGTTGAATCGAGCGGCCAACTTCTCCAAGACTGGTCACATCCTGATGACAAACCCGGCCTCCTCGCCATATCCTCTCCGCACAAGCCACGTTGGAGCCGTGAGCTATGCTTGCGCAAGGAGAAGACCACAAAAGATGGAACATTCAACATGGACGGATCTTCAACTGGAAGCGGAAGGTCGCAGCACGATCAAGGACGCCAATTCAACGAACTTGAAATAGATGCGTGTGATCTACAACTCCTCATCGATCACCGCTTCGATCAAAGCTTTGCAACGCTGTAGGGGTTTGGGACCGCTGTGACTACAACCCAGCGCTACACGTGTAACTGTTCGGTACCTTGGCTTGCGAATCAACAACCAAAGTTCCCAAAAAGGGTCAATGGCCGTTGGAGGATCTCTGATCTACGTCAGCCACGTACCCAACACCTCTACCCCGCGTTCTTGAAGATGTGATACACCCCGCAGATTCACTTACCCCAAGGTGGTCAGGAACGATCACGCTTCCAGCTATGGAACCGACTTGCTGCCCGAGTAAGATCTCGCAGGTTACCTACCTTAGCCAGGTACGCTAGATCCTACGATCCGCCAGGTCCCGAAGCCCAATCGGAATATTGATCTTTACACAACATCTTGGACGCCACAACAGATCGTCGTGGGTGCAATATGGATTTCAGGCACCGTACCTGACAAATCTCACATCCTTCTTGGGGTCGCACGATCCAGGGAGAAGGTTGGGACCGGTCGACAGGTAATCGGGTATTTGATACTTCGTACAACCACTCGACCGGTGACTTTCGAAGTTCTGGGCGACTTCCTCTTCTTCACAACTGACCCCGGTTCCCACCTCTTCGGCGGGACGTTGCACAGACCGGACGCTAGTCTTCCAACCCCCCTACCCATCTCCAAGTCTTGTGGCCTCGCTTCCCTGTAATCCACGAATCGCATCTCAAGGTTCGAGAACAACTGCGCCTTTCAGAAGCGCCCGAGGGTTATGCGAGGCGGACAGTGTGTTATGCCGTTGTCATCCCGTCTGACCTCTATCCGCGCAACTGGAAGTGCAGGATATGAGAGATACATATTTCAATAGAGGGAAATAAGACGGCGTAAAAGGACAATGAAATCACAGAGCCAGTTTTTGGTTCCGAGACGCAGCGGGCTCCCGTCTCCAGCCCAGCTCAACCAAAGCAGCAGGAGGTAGCGAAGCATGCAGGGGATACCACGGCACACACGTTTTCTTCCATGAATATTCTGAGCCAGTTCCAGGATTTACCACGGCGGACGGACTAACGGGAGCTTCTGCCCGGCAGAGAAGAACACGTTGGGGATACCAAAGCATAGCTTATGTGGGGGAAGATGTAACATAACGTCTTTCGGGGGGAGAAGAGAACTGGCAAAAGATTTGCATCTTGCAGTCATAAAACAAGTAACAACGCCGACGCCGACAGACAATCACTCACCATCGAGGTTGGGTTATCAGTGTGGTGCAACCTCCCGTTGTTCCACCTTCCATCCACGGGTAGGCGGTATCTCTACCATGATCCCCAAGTCTTTGGTTCGCCGAATGCTTTTTTTTGTTTTTTTTTTGTTGAGCGAAAGCGAAAAAACAACACCGGCCCGCTCAACGCCTCGCCGACCTCTTTGCTCTACGGCTCCACGAACCCTACAACCGCTTCCCTTCCCCCCACCAAGTTCTACAGGTCGACCTCCACAAAGTCGTACAAGTTCCGGCGATTTGGTACAATTTGGGATTGAACGTCCGCTGTGTCCCCGGTTCTCATGACTTTAAACCCGCAACCAAGACCGCACAATGCGACCCCACAAGCGGTGACAAGCCCGAAAAGGTCGCATTGGCAATGCGGGGAATGCCTGCACGCCATGCACCCTGTCAAGCGTCAACTGAGAAAGAACCACGACCAATCATACCTTGGCGCGCTTAACACAGAATTCCTGGTCCATCGCAGGTGTTCACCGTACCAAGATGGAGGCTTTGATGGATATCGATTTGGGAGACTTGGGATGGAGGGACTCATGGATGGATCGCAGGGTGTGTGACAGATGAGATATAAAAGGATGGCTGTGCCAGCTCCTTCTTGATGTATTCGAAACCAGGCAAGACTCGAGCATCTCATTCCTCTCGATCCTCCTCCTCCGCCTCTTCCAGACTACGACAAGTTCCACCGTCTACAGATTTTCTCTGGAATCTCTCCAAGATGCGTTTCTTCACCGCCATCAGTGCCCTCAGCACGCTCGCCGCTGCTCTCCCCACCGGCACCGTTGTCGAGGACATCAGAGTCAGGGAACTTGTCGAGTCCCACGCCCAGTTCCTCGAGACCATCGAGGCTCGGGGCTGGAAGTCTGGTGCCGGCGAGACGGCCAATGAGCTCCTCGACGGCGGTGCCTGCCCACCTGTCATCTTCATCTATGCCCGTGGCTCTACTGAGGGCGGCAACCTTGTATGCCTTTCCCCCGCATCCCTTCTTTTCCGCATGCATGGAAGACTAACTTGATATTCAGGGATCCCTCGGACCCAAGGTAGCTGATGCCCTTGAAGCCAAGTTCGGCGAGAACAATGTGTGGATTCAGGGCGTTGGCGGCGCTTACACCGCCGGTCTCCTTGATAACCTGCTGCCCAAGGGCACCACCAACGGTGCCATCAACGAGATGAAGTCTCTTCTCACCAGAGCCAACACCCTCTGCCCCAAGGCCAAGGTGGTTGCCGGCGGCTACAGCCAAGGTGCCGCCCTCGCCGGCGTTGCCATCTCGGAGAGCAGTGCTGCCATCCGTGAGCAGGTTAAGGGTGTCGTGCTGTTCGGATGGACCAAGAACCAGCAGAACAACGGCCGCATCCCCAACTACCCTGTCGACCGTCTCGCCGTCTTTTGCGAGAGCGGCGACCTCGTCTGCACTGGCTCGCTTATTGTGCTGCCTGCGCACGGCACCTATGCTGATGAGGCCGAGGATGAGGCTCCCAAGTTCTTGATTGCCAAGATCAACGGCAGCTAAGGGATGGAGGGGTGATGAGTTTCTTATGATGTTATGACGGGGTGGAGGATTAGTTTCGTTGTATATATTTCACCGCACCATCTTGTACATAGCTGCGTTTTGCATAGTTACACACAATCAAAACCCGAAGGTTATTGTGTGAACTTCTATTCTCACCACGCAACATGCTCTCCACGCCGTGACATGTTCTTCTTGTAGGGACTCCTTTCTTTGTGGAGTGTTGCAAAGGTCCGAGGTTTCTGGGAGGCAAGATATTGACGAACTTATACGGCTATGACTTTGGCAGAAAGGATCTTGCTCTCTTGACTGTTATTCTGATATAGTTCCTCTCCTGTTTGACCGACTCAGGTACCTATGGATAAATATGACTCGTGCCCCTGAATACTATGCTAACCGTTTAAATGCAATCAGACCCAAACCATAACCAAACGCCATCAAACCCAAAACAAAGGCTCCCTTGCTATGCTAACCTTCAGAAATGCAGAAAATCGACTCATCCAAACCTACGACCTGCTGGCCATCTTCAACGCAATGGCCTCCTCGTCCTCGTTGACACCCGGCCCGCTCTTCCACTCGTGAATCAAGAACTCAAGCAACTTAAACATCCTTATGACCGTCTGCTTCGCTGTCCATTCCCTGAAGCATATTTGCGCCGTTTCGATCCCGTTGCGCGCTAGCCACACATCATCCGCCACTACGCTCACGACGAATTGTTTATAATGGTCCTTTGCTGTCCCTGTTTGTTGTTTCTTGGTTAGTCTCTTGATCTTCCAGGGATTTATAGGACGAGGCAAAGAGCACGGGGGTTCAGAAAAAGGGGTAGTACAAAAGAAGAACATACACTCCGTCTTATCCGGATCCAGGGCCGCCTGAAACTCGTTGGCCTCGAGCATTTCTATCCTCTCTTCAATGGCATTGTCCAGGTCGACGAATTCCACAAACCCGGCTTTGGGGGGGACAATGGTGTATCCCTTTGCCAGGTAGTCGCAGATGAAGCAGGCAAAGTGGTCGATGACGATTTCTTCTTCCCATTTCTCAAAGTCGGCGACGGATTTGAACCCTAGGCGGGTTGCTGTTCTGCGGCGGGAGGCTACCATTTTTTGTCGTTTGTTCGTTGGGTATGGGTGAAGATGTGAAAAAGATGAGATGATCCTGAGACCTTGGGGGCCATGAGGAAGGATGAAGGGGAGTGATCGGTGTCTTATTATTGCCATTATTTTGAGAGCTTGACATGGTGGATATCTGGAGAGGACCATGAGGGTTGAAGGCAGAAGTGGCCTGGAGATCGAAACTCGATTTGCAGAACTGATCAGGGGATTTGCGCAGTGATTTACCCGTACAAATGCGTGGTGAGAGGAGGATTATCTGATTTTCGTGTCCTTCCAGCGTTCATCAATGCCAAGTGGTGGTGTTGATGTGTGGCACATGGGTGATCAATCGGGTCGGGTCCGGGGAGGGCGGGCCAGGGGGCGTGGTTGTGACCTGGTATTGCCTGCGCCGCATTGTTTGGGATGGTTCGAACGATGGAGAATCTGGTCGTGATACTGGGCCGCCACGTGGAGATCAGAGGAACTAAACGGATGATTTGCGATCTTTGGCGACGTCGATGCCTTGATGAAGGTTAGGTACCCCTACCAGGTATCAGGACCTTGGGATCTCGAGGGAAGATGAGATCTGGTTCGGAACACCGAGCACGCCTATCGATGGCGATGCAATAAATTGGAACATCTACCAACATGGGAATAGCTCTGAACAGGCTTTCTACACGAATTATCTACACATGCTAAAGACATGATGTTGAGCGAAACTGAGGCCAACATCATGTCAACATGTTGACAAAACCCGATGTTCCCTCCATCGTACCCGAGTGCCCTGATTGATTTGCCCTTGTAGAACTGGTACTTGATCACGCATACCTGAGGATGTTGCTCCGGCACTACCTAGGTAAGGTACCTAGGTACGGCTGTTGATCTCCATTGCAACATGTTGCGACATGAGGAAAGAGATTTTCCTCTCGAGGGGAAGGTTTATACTCACCAAAAGTGGGTCTTGGTGCTGGCGTGATCTCTGGTGACTCTTCCAGGTTGTAAGGTAGATGCGCAAAGAGAATTTGGGAAGTAAGTACCTCGATCTGCATCAAGCAACTTGGACCCTGGAAGGTACCTACCTAGGGTAAGGTAAGGTACCTAGGTGTACCTTCCCCCAGTCGGTTTTGTGATGCCGCAAAACGGGCACCCCCAGATTTCTTTTCAAGTTGATGAAAACTACCTCCTAGCTTCGTTTTTTCCCGCTTCACCTTCCGCACTGCCGTCTTCCCGCATTGCTAGGTAGGTAACAGCGGTGATAAACTGTCTTCTCTCTCCGGGTTGACCTCCAGCCCGATGTGGAATGTTTCATCTACTTCCCATGCACCTCACTTACCTCATGTACATTGCACACCTACCTACTTGTGTAGTCCGAATGCACTGACAACTCCCCCCGTTTTCCCTCAATACTCATCCGAACACCCATCAACTTTTTGACACCAAAGTTCGCTGACAAAATTGATGCAGAAAACGTATCAAGCATTCAGTTTGACCTCTGTCCCTCGGAAATGCAGGGTTCATCGCAACCTGCCGGGAGGGGCACGTTCCCGACAAAACACGCAATTTGGTCATAGGTGATGCTGCCATGACCTGATGATGTGATAGTGGTCTGAACAAATATTAAAAACGAAGAGGCTGGAAAGTATATCATATCATTCCAACATGATGTGTGTTTTTGTGCACTGTACACACTCTTGCACCTTAATAGCCATGCAATGTCCGCACTGGCTGCTGTCAAAACCCACCCCCTGAACATTCTCTCTCCCATCGCCTGTATCACAACAATCCAGATCGCACCCCTTTGTGTGCGTAAAATAACCACCACCACCACCATGGGCGCCGTCGATATGCCAAACTTCCCCTTCAAGCGGGCCTCCGGTCTTGACCCGCCCGCCGAGTTCGCCCGCCTCCGCAAAACCGATCCCGTTGCCAAGGTCAAGCTGTTCGACAACTCTTCCGCGTGGCTCGTAACCAAGTACCGCGATGTGTGCCAGGTGGCCACGGACCAGCGGCTCTCCAAAGAGCGCCGGCGGCCCGGCTTCCCCGAGCTCAACGCCAACGGCAAGATCGCGGCCCAGCAACGGCCGACATTCGTCGATATGGATCCTCCCGAGCATACCAAGTACCGCGGGATGGTGGAGTCGTCCTTCACCAAGGAGCACATTGACACTCTGAAGCCGCTGATCCAAGCTACTGTTGATGATTTGCTCGACAAGATGAAGGAGAAGGGATGCTCGAGCGGGCCGGTCGATCTCATTGAGAACTTTGCCCTGCCTGTGCCCTCTTACGTATGCCAATTCCCAGGTGTCAACTCTCCCGTCCCCATCCCTACTGAAAACATTCAGTCGGAAAGGTCTGACCAAAGAACATATATTAACCTCAGATGATCTACGCCATCCTCGGCGTCTCCTTCGGAGATCTTGAGTTTCTGACCAGACAAAACGCCGTTCGAACAAACGGAAGCTCAACCGCCCGAGAAGCTTCTGCTGCTGCCCAGTTAGTGGTACTTCTTCTTCTTCTCGTCTCTCCTACATCCCTCTAACTTACACTAAACCCAATCACCAACAGAGAACTCCTGAGATACCTAACCAAACTCGTCGAAAAGCGCCTCGAGGACCCAAAAGACGATCTAGTCAGCAGACTGGTGACAGAACACGTCAAACCCGGCACTCTGAGTCAAGCCGACGCAGTGCAAATGGCTTTCCTCTTGCTCGTCGCTGGCAATGCGACGATGGTCAACATGATTGCGCTTGTAAGCAGTCTTTTTTCCTCCTTCCTATCGGGCCACCTTAACACAGGCCGCATTTGCTAACCTCAAAAAATTGCAAATCAATCCCCAGGGTGTGGTGACGCTGTTTCAGAATCCCAGTCAGCTGGCCGAGCTGAAAGCCGACCCGACCCGGTGGGCAGCCCCTTTTGTGGAGGAGCTGTGCCGCTTCCACACGGCGTCTGCCATGGCCATGAAGCGGACTGCCAAGGAGGATATTAAGATTGGTGGGAAGGTATTCTTCTTTTTTTTCCTTCTCCTCAGTCATTGTGCATGCCGACTGATGATATTCTGTGGCAGATCATCAGAGCAGGAGAGGGCATCATTGCCTCCAACCAGTCCGCCAACCGCGACGAAGACATCTTTGAGAATCCAGACACTTTCAACTTGCACCGAGAGTGGTCGAAGGAGCATGGCGCGTTGGGATTTGGATTTGGACCGCACCGGTGTATCGGGGAGCATTTGGCCAAGACTGAGTTGATTACTGTGTTTGGTGAGGTTCTCTCCCCCAGTACTACTGTTCACGACTTGAAGCAAAAGTGATGATGTAGCGGTATCTGATGCTGACTTTTCTTTGTTTGGCGACAAAACAGGCTCCATCTTCAAGAAGATCCCGAGTTTACAACTGGCAAAGTCGGTCGAGGAGCTCGACTACACACCCTTGGATAGGGACGTCGGTATCCTCAAGTTACCAGTGACGTGGTAAAATGTCAGCTGAGCGGAACGTGAACCTACTAGCAGGGCAGTCAATAATGGCGGCTATAAACCAAAAGTCACCTCCGACCTTGTGTGATGAAACACACTGTAAATTGGATGGGTTGGACATTTAGCCTGATTTCGGACTGGAACATACCATCTTCACTGGCGCACTGCGGTCATAATATCACTGCATGCAACAGCGTGATTCACAAGTGAAGAATTGATAGACCAATGCGATTTTGGCAAAGTAGGTAGATACATCCACCACCGATGAAATGTATTTAGGTAAGATATCTCTCTCCGTTCTTACAACCGTGAAAGACAATGCTATGTAGGTAAAAGGGGGAAACAGGGGCAGGCACACAAGGGAATGAATTCTAACTAAATGATGTGTGGGCTATTTGAGATTTTCGGTGTAGTGTGGAAAGAAAAGAAATGAAGCTGATTCTCAGTTCTCTTTTTCCACTTCGACCGGACCATGGGTGTGGCTTTGCTTGATGCTTTACATGGGCATGTCGCTGACACCAGGGAGAGCCTTGAGCCCTGTTTGTGAAATTGGGTTAGCATCTTTTCTCATGGGAAAGGGTAAATAAACAAGGGAACGGAAAGACATACACTCATCATAGTTCTCCTTCGCAGCCTGCTTGACGGCGCAGCGTCTCGCAGCATCAATGCTCTGGGTCCGGAGGTTCGCGCACGAAGCACCGAAGCAGCCGGCGGTATCCATGGCGCGCTGCAGGGTGTCGTCCTTCCAGCCAAAGACGTAGTCACCGTGCTGGCCGAGACCGGTGCTGTCGCCCGTGCTGAGGACGAAGGGCTGCGAGCCGTCTGCGGGCCACTCGTTCTTGTTGTTGAACTTGGTGGTGTCCCAGACGACCTCGTACATGAGCTGAGGAATACGGACGGGATGCGAGGCGGGGCAGTTGCCGCCGAGAGAAAGGAAGTTGGCGGGGCCGTTGACGGGGTAGGCGACGTGGTCCTGGTGGTTGGGGGTGTCGAGGTTCTTGCCGTCCCAGCAGGTGGGGAAGTGGATGTTGGAGCGGATACCGCCGGGGCAGGGCTTCTGGGGGAAGGCCTCGGTGTCGACAGCGTTGTCCTGGCAGGGGGCGCCGGTGTCGCCGCCGAAGTTGGGGCCGGTGTAGCACCTGTAGCAGTTCTGGCGGCGAAGCTTTTGGTCGGAGCGCGAGCGCTGGTTCGGGTCACCGACGAGCATACGGAAGCCCTGTTACGTATGGGTCAGTGAATGTGAGAAAGGGGGAAATAGGGGTTGGTGGAGAGAAAAGAAAAGAAAAAAAATAAAACGTACGGGCTTGAAGGCAGTGACTTTGCCAGGCTGGGCAGAGACGTAGTAGACCAAAACGCCACCCTGAGTCTGGGTGCTGAAGCGGTCGTTGAACTGGAAGGCGGCGCCACCCTGAGGCACGCGCTTGTAGGAGCCGTTGCGGGCCTTGAAGTAAAGGTTGGCGGTCCAGTAGTTGGAGAAGTCGTCGGCGAACGAGCAGGTGGTGCACGTGGCATGGGGCGCGACGTCGCCAGTGGGCATGGTTACGTTGAAGGCGTTACCACCGACGATCTGATGGATGTGCGGCGAGGGGATCTGGCCGGGGTTGACGAGGGGGTCTATCCGGTCGATCGAGACCTGAGCGCAGCCGAATCGCAACATGGTCATCTGGTTGGCACCGCCGAACTGCGGAGCGGCCTCGGCGAGCGCCGCGAGGGCGAGAACGGACCAAAGCATCTTGGCTTTTGGTGTGTTCGCTGAAGCTTTCCAACTGAAACTGGATATTCTTTCCGCCAAGGGAGGAGAGGTCCTCGTTGAACGAGAGAGTACAGAGAGAGCGGCTTGGTGGTGGAGCTGAAGAACAACTTGAAGAAGCTCTCAGCACCAGGGCGTGAAGGTTTCTGGGCTCGGGGTATTTATATGTTCATGCTCCCCTTGTCCGCCTTTGGCCCATGATTCGGGACAACTGCCGTCGTGCCATGTGGATAGTCATGTGCACAATAAAAAATGCCGAACTCATCTCAAGCATGGCAACATCTTCTTGGGTCTGGCAGCATGGGGACCTCGTATGGGGCTGTGAAGACTCTCTAGATTGAGGTCAATATCCAAATAGATTCGGCTGCTATAAGTTCTCGAATCTATTGGGGTTGGTTGCACTCCTGCAACCAGTGGCCTGCTTGATTGGGCTTTTCCGTGTGGGGTAAATACAGGAAAGGGGGGATAATAACACCAGACGGAACGGATCAGCGATTATGAGTGTGGGTTCCAGGTTACCACGCGGCAAATAACAAACCCAGCCAATAGAGAGACAGAAATCGACGTCATCCAGGATGTCTCCCCTGAGCAGGCTGAGATCACGGCAGATTTGTGATAGGACAGGTCGAAACTGTCTAGAGTAGAAACTGACTTGTATGGCAAAACCCGTCTTTTTGGGCACGACGCCAAGGGACCGAGGACAAGTCCGCAGCACACACAAACCTGGGGAGAAATAGATGAATGCCATGTGGCCTGCACACCCACCTGCCACACTTCTCTCTCAGTCTCTTCTAGGTGCTTGTGGGCTGTTCCCAACGGTTGACTCCATGCCCCAACCTCCAGACCTCTCAAAAATTCATTGGCTTGTAGGATAAAGTCAAAGATCTGTGATCCAGCGCTACGACAAAACGTGGCATCAGTTTCAAGCGGCCCGAAAAACGCTCGACGTCAGGACCAGGATATGCAAAAAAGGCTTTTTGGTTGAGTGCTGCGATGTGAGGTGTGGGTGGGTGGGATGCCGGCGTGGGATGCTACGGGTGAAAGGATATCTGATGCTCATCATGGGGATATATGGTGTCGCGTCCGATTTGAAAACATCATCGACGATCATTAGTTCCCTCTCCCTCGACATTTCACATGGCGGTGTCCCTGAGAGAAGCAATAAGTGCCGAGATGATCAAATGTCGGTGTTTGTTTCTAGTGCCATTCCCAAGCCGTGTCTGCCCAACGGTAGAGTCAAGACTTAGTTCGGCACTATCATACCGAGCAGGCGAGAGACACAATCAGTCTAGAATGTTCCTCTCGGCGCTTGGTTTGTCTCCATCATTTGGACTGCATGCAGAGAGGCACGTGTGCCCGGTTAGAAGCCGAGTGGTAAACAGGCCAGGTTGCTCTGAGTTACTTGGCTGACTCTCCAGGGAGGGTGGTGTCCAGTTTCAGCCTGATATCAAAACCTTGGTGGTTCGTGGAATGACGGTCATCAGTCATGGGAATAATTCGCCACAGTCTTCCAGCTTGGACTAGAAGGATCGAACTGATGGATGGAGATGCATCGTCGAAAACCAGGCTAGTAGTAGGGGAAGTGGTCGGCAACGAACATGGTAGCAGACTGTGTGGTGAAGGTGAGAGTGTTAGGGTACTTTCCAGAACTCTTTCCGAGGGGCCCATGATCTAGATGCCGTCAGCAGGTAGACAGTGAGCTCCACTAATCACAGTGGGAGCACACGCCACCAACTTACCAGAAGAGCAAAACGTCCGCCTGGCTCCAGCAAGGATGATTTTGGTTCTCATTGGTGTCTTCCTTCCACAGCCTTTTGACTATGGTAAAGGTACTGATCTTCCACCACCCCCCGAAAAGAATGCGTATTCTTCTTGCACGCCATTGAACATTCCGGTTCCAGTTCTCTACTTGTAAGTTGTGCTCGCTTGAGGAAGAAGGAGGTGCAGCTGAGAGGGATGATACCACGTGTTTCCCCCGCAGCAGGGTTATTTTTTTGTGGTGATAGCAAAGTTTGCAGGTTGTTAGATTGATCCAATGCGAGTCTAAACCGGGACAAGTCGTCTGCGTGTCACCCATCAATTACTGGCAAGGATAATACCTACTGCTCCGTGGTTATGATCTTGGCAATCCCGGAATTGTGGGTCCCGGGACCTACTGCACGGAGCCGGCCCGATGCCGAGTGGGCCCGGTAATCCCGGCCTGTTTCCTCTGTTTCCTCGGCCATGCCCTCCGCTATCACCGTGTTGCATCCGACGGGAGATATCTGATGCGTGGTTCTTTCAGTGTGACAGTCCACATCCACTCGGTGATGCCGCCTGGCGCTCGCTGCTACCTCGGCGGTTCATGTGGTCCGCTAGGGTGGGAGATGCGAAGAGCGCTTACACCGAAAAAGATGATGCCAGTTCGCCGGGGAATTTTATTGAGATGTCACCCAAACTCCGGAAGTCCCGCTCTCAGCCTTGGGTTCAGGACCAGTTTATCGGTATGTCTGTCTGCCCTCTAGATCAGGTAACTCTCCTGACAGGTGATCATCGTCATGCTTGCCACTTCATTACCCCCGTATCGACCTACCCAATTCATATCTCACTGTGCCTCCGGGCGTCCGGGTAAATGTCTATTGGCCACTACAATTGGTCGATTTGCATGATCTTCTTTGCCATTCTGAGTGCAGTGGTTGACAGCTGCTGACTCGACGAATGACATATCTGAGCAGCGTTGTGGATTGGACAGGAGGCGCGAAGCTGGAGCTGGTCTCCGTGCTCCTCAGACATTTACCACGGTGAAGAAGTGATCATCCAATCGGCACCTGGCAGCCGAGGTGGTGAGCTTACCAACAGGTCAGGCGGATAGCATCGCACATTATATTTCCCGATATGGAGGTTGGGTCTGACATGATACGGGCCTAGCCGCTCGTTTTGCCTCACGCAAATACAACGCGCGCAGTGAGCGCTGAGACGTACGACTCACGGTCCTGGCGCCAACTTCGAAATGTGACCAACTCGCTTGTGGTAGCAAGTGATACCTGGGACGTGACGACGCTGCGAGGAAGAAGGGTGGTGGGCCAACAAATTCCACAGTAAGACCAGGTAGATTAACATCATGATTTAACCCCCCTTCTTGCCTTCATGACCAAAAAGGACAGGAGTATATTGGGTATTCTAACAGAAATAAAGCTATTATGATGAGATGATAATGATGCAGAGAACGAGTTTTGACAACCCCCAGTCTATCGGTTAGGTATCCAAAGTTTCAAATCGTGCGTATGCTTGTTCCTTACGGGGCAACCACGTTTCAGCCTCGATGAAAGCGGAACTGATTGTTGAGGTCAAGAGTATCGTCATATGTCATGTTGTTGGTTGTGTTGTTCATGAGTCCGAGGCCGTTATCCCACTGTTCTCTGTCGTAATGTGGGACAAACCCACTGTAGTTTTCAGGGGCCATTGAGAAACCTGAAAAACTTGGCTCATCTATGAAGCCAGAGTCCATGTCGTGGCCTTGGGTAATATCTGGTGTAAATGGTGGCATATGGCTGTGTGCCATGTTTCCAAGAAGAAAATGCTGCTCAATGGATGCCGACATGGGTGGCGTCTGGTACGCTGTCGTCGCCGGAGCGGTGGTAGAGGGAGCAAATATAAACGGGACGGATGGGGATGTCGTCGGCAGGAAACTCATCGAGGCAATTGATGCATCCCTGACACCAAGCTCATTCCCTCTTGCCTCCCAAGCTTGGAAGGCTTTGCGAAGCGAGCTGTCAATAATTTCCGGGATACTCTCCATGGGAAGCGACCCGTGGACTTGGATGTAACTGCCCGCTTGCTCTTCGGCCGTCTGTGTAAAGAGCCTCGGCATCTGGGTCAAAAGAAAGTGCTGAAAACTGAGGCTGCTGTGGGTTTCGGAGGGTACCGAGACTAAATCCTCGGCGACTTCGGGATCTAGCATCTTGATCAGCGATCGAACCTCCCATTAGGCGAGTGTTGGACCCTGATGGATGCACTCACATGGCGATGGAATCTCTTCGTTCGGGAAGAGAAGCTCGTAGATCTCGCGCCACTTTTCTTCGTCGGTTTTGCGTCGAGCGTTGTGCCTCCTCGACTTGAGCTGCCTCTCCTTCCAGGCGTCGATGTCTCCCGGAGTTGGGGCATTGGTAACTTCGCACCCCTGGAGGTACATCTCATGGTCGGCCAGCTCGCGGGCATCGTTGAAGGTTGTCTTGCATCTTGGACAATGGATCTTGTAATGCCGCCGATAGAGATGCTCCCTGTGATCACTGTAAGCATTGCGATGGCCATGTTAGTTCGCATATCAGTACTTACTTGAGTCTGGAAATGGTTGGCCACGATCGGATGGCGCAGACTTCGTGGGTTTGAAGGCTGTATTTTTGTGGGTCATGTTTTCGAAAGGGGCATGCAAACTGCTTCGCAGACACCGAACTGCGCTTTGAGAGAGAGGAAGCTGGACGGTTTCCCTCCCCCTCGTCATCGTCCTCATCATCTTCCTCGGGATACCGACCGTTTGGTCGCAAGTTCTTGCTTAGCCCGTGACGCGACGTGGTTGTCCCTTTGCGAATTCGTCCCGAGGAGTCCCGAAACTGAGGAGACCCGCTGCTTCGTTCTCCAGCACACTGTCGGATCATGGCATCAAATTCGCTATTGTACCTAGCCCACAACAACTCCATGCCCCCTTGAACCTTTCCCTGGAACGCAACCTTCCAGGCCCTAGTTGCAACCGGCTTCCCGTCAAACTCGAGCCAGGAATCCGTGTCCGACAGGCTATCGTCTGAGATAACCTCGCTTGAGCTGTCATCGAGCGACCTAGACCCGTCTCTATCGCGACTAGAGAGTGTACTTGAGCTTGTGTGTGGTCGCACCGCAGAGTGAAGCCCGGCTTCAGGTGCCATCAGTAGCTTTCCTCTGTTGCCACCTGAGAGTTCTTCACCAGGAATAGCAGGCACATGCCTTGAGCGTATCGACAACTGGGACTGTGGCCGGCCGATGTGGTTGCCATCGCGTCCCCGAATCTGGTTGAAAAGAGCGAGGTTGCGATCGCTATCCGTTCGCCGGAGCCCCGCTTGCTTCATTTGATGTTGGAAACTGGAGGAAGAGTCAAACTGTTGACCACCTCGTAAGAGCCCAGGGGGAACCGATGAAGATCTCGTTGCATTATCACCAAGCTTAACCAAGATTTTGGACGAGGACAAGCCGGCACCCGTTCCTTTGCTGCTGGCATGCAACGCGAATGACGTTTGATGAGACGATCTTTCAGCAGAAAATTGTTGGGAGGATGACGGGTTGGGGGATACAGTTTGAGGCTGAACGGAAAAGGACGGTTGTGAAACGAGCACCGATGGAGTCTCTGCGGGTGGTGTAATCTCATCATCCTCCTCTTCCTCTTGTGTCGAGTCTTGCAAAGCTGGTGACTTCTTTGAGAAAGAAGCGAGGGAGGAAAGTGGTTGCAGCTCTTCGGACTGCCGGCGGAAATCTTTGGTATGTAAGCCGCTGACGCCTACATCTGCCCTTGCTTCTGGGTGCGCCATTGCCATGGCTCGTTCGGCGACTTCTCGAGGGCTCCGAGACCCAGTGGCAAAGAATTCCAGGATATCCTGTAAAGACAGGCCATCTTCGATGTCTGGCAGGGGTTCGATGCTGGTCGAATCCCAAGTAAAGCGAAGTTTTGCACCACAGGCGAGCTCCTCCTCTTTGACCAGCACGTCCCATGCTGCTTTCACCTTAGGCTGAGAGAGCAAGGCCATGATGACGAGCGAATGCTCCCACTCTGACCTTTCCCTGCCGTCGTCATAATGCTTGCCGATATGGTCGAGATATTCGCTCCGCGAGGAGAAGACAGTTGGGACAGCGCAGAACCCACAGCCCCAGGAACTCCTGATCGGTACACGTTTAACCTGGCGCGGTAGGTATGTGCCTGGTTCCACGCCATGTTCAGATTTCCGGTGGTCTTCCAGAAGAACAGCTCTGGTAAAGACGGTCTGACATTCGTCGCAGGATAGCACCTCTGGCCGGTCATGAGACTCCCACTCATGCAGCATCCACTCGTCTTTGTTCGCAAACGATGCCTCACAAAATGTGCAACAGTAGCGACGGTCGTAACCGAAGCTGTCTTTCCGCTGCTCTGGTGATAGCGGGCTCATTGCTGAGATGGGGGATTCAATGGACGACTGCCGGTAGGATTGACGTGTCGAAGAGGTCAATGTGGAGAGCCGAGAGAAGACACTTGGTACAACTGAGGATCGGCTTTCCAGCGATATCCAGGAATCTCGAGGAAGGGAATCTTCGGCGGGTGTCTCCTGCTCAGGCGTTGCAACGATGGCGCCCTTGCCAATGCCGGGCATCAGCGTAGGCAAAAGGGGCCTGTAAATTGGGGGCACTCTCACGGCATCGCTGCGCTTGGGGACACTTGCGCTGGGGCCTGAATCTTGGGTTTCGCTGACAGCATCTTGTGTCCTTAGCTCGGCCTCCCTTGACTCCATCGTGCCTGTTACAAAGCTGTTAATACGGGGACGGTGGCAAAGCTGATACGAAAAGATGTGCTAACCTGAGGACATGATACCTGATGGGGGTGGGTAACTCTACGCGTTCAGGCGCCTTGATACGACACCGCAGCTTGGTGAGGGCAGTTTGTACGTGGTGCCCAGAACAGAAATGACATTGAAACTCGAAAGTGCCTCGTCAGAGAATGGGCCGCGGGGGGAACCCGTTGAGGCCTGGCTGGTGATGCTCTGTGTAAGTACTTGAACAAAATCCGAAAACGGGAGGCAGCGATGCAGTCATTGGTGCCAATCACAGCTGCAAGTCCGACACTGCATACTCGTAGGTATATGAATGGGAAAGGTGTGTGTGTGTGTGTGTGTGTGTGTGTCAAACAAGGCTGGAATGGAGGTGAATGGGGTGTTTCCCTTTCTCGTCGTCCCCCAAGTGGCTCGAAACCTCACCGCAGCTGCGCAGAACTTTTGGGGGTCGGATTCGCTTCCTATCACGTCGCAGCGGACTTCAATCCAGCACTTCGGACGCCCTTTCGCCCATCACAGTTGGAGGCATTGGGGGCCTCTTTTGATATTTTGATTGGCTGAGGCGCGCCGTTTCACCGATTACCTCCAATTACGAAGTACACCCACCCCCCTGTTTCTCCCCTCCGTGATAGCCCCCAGGCTGCCTCATTTGGATCTTGGACATGTCCCCCTGTTGTCTCTCAACCCCCAACATCACCTCGTAATTTTCCGTTACCACAAATCGGATGCCCTGGCCTGTGTTTTTCGCGATCTACTTTTTGACCAACCGTCATCAGCATGTTGCGACGATGTGACAAAAATGAGATAGATAGAATAAGGCGTCAGCAGGACGCATCAATGATCAAGGTGAAGTGCGATGGTCTTTGACGCACACAACAGGTCGTGGGGGAAGACTTTGTGCCCTTCGGTCAGCTTTTACGGATGTCCAAGGGACGGTACCTGCAAGTTTGCCTCTGCCTGAGTTTGCTTCGCTGCACCTTTCGTATCATGACCATGTCCCATTACGGAATCGCCGGCGTAATTGGTCAACCGGTGACCAAGGAATGGCCGGCCTCCCTCTCAAGACTCCTCCGAGCGCTGGTTACCTTGGTGGTGTCGGAATGAACATTTTCATTTGGAGGGGATGCCGTTGATGGTGCATACGAACTACAGTACGGATATAGATATATAGGGTCATGGTTTCTGCGACCAGCGACAGACATGACCCTTACTCATGCTCTCCTCTTCGTATGTTGATGGTGGTGTGCAGATTTCTCTTTCCAACAAGAATCTGGGGGCCGGCCAATAAACAGCCCAATAATTAATGACATTGCATCGGCAGTGATGCGACCCTTTGCAGCACCGAACAGTTAACGTCTCGTCATCATGCTGGCTGCTGGCAAGGGAGAAGCGATAGGGCTGAGACAACGGTCCGGAGGATCCGATCTGGGGTTGCACGAGGATTGTCGGTGTTTGGATTTCCTTGGTTGAGTGCCGGGCTCAGATCAGGTTCTTTTTTCTGGAATTCAGAATTATTCACGTGGCCAGCGGTCTGACAGCTGTCTGTCAGTGGGCACAGTGCACACTTATCGTCTTCATGTCACTTCAGAGCCAAGCTTTCGATAACGACAAAAGCTACGACCAGAAATGCTACGGGCCTCAGATGCAAGGCACCAACTGATGCCCCAAACTCTAAGCAGCCAGGACAGAGAGACAGTGGGACAAGGAAGCCAAGACATATCGATAAGACCCCACATGGCTCGTGCGCGAGCTCGCCGCAAAAATTTCAAAACCTCCAGAGTGCAAAAGAAAAATATCCCAGCTCTCGCTATCGCAAATCTCGAGTTGGATCTGGTGGCTTCAATTCAAAAAACTGTGCGCATAGGGACAATCGCCGCCAGCGCACCAGAAATACACACCCCCTCCGAATACACAAAGTTTCTCGGATACCCCCAATCGATCAAAAATGGTGGCAGTCAATTACTTGCTCTTCGAGAGCGCCGTCGGCTTCGCGCTGTTCGAGGTCACGCATCAGGCCGACAGCGTTGGCTTGCAACTCCCCGAAGTGAAGGAGGCTATGGGCAGCCTCGACAAGTTCGGAAAGATGGTTCAATTGCGCAGTTTCAACCCATGGACGTGAGTATTTGCGCTGTTACGACGCGACGAAGGCGCCGTGATTAGCCTGTTCAATCATTGGACGAAACACTAACCCATACTTATGTTTCCAGTTCTGCCGCCCACGGTTTGGAAGCAATCAACCTGATTTCGGAAGGTATCATGCCTGACCACCTTAAGAACACCCTCGAACTCAACCTCCCCCAAACCAGCGGAAAGAAGAGCAAGGTCATTCTCGGTGTTGTCGATAAGAGGCTAGCGGGTGAAATCAGCTCTACGTTCCCCGGCGTCCAGTGCGAGTCCGCCGATACCTCTGAGGTCGTTGCTGCCCTTCTCCGTGGCATCCGCACCCACGCCGGCAAGCTCCTCAAGGGTCTGCAAGAGGGTGATATCAACCGCGCCCAGCTCGGTCTTGGTCACGCCTACTCCCGCGCCAAGGTCAAGTTCAGCGTCCACAAGAACGACAACCACATTATCCAGGGTATCGCCACGCTCGATGCGCTTGACAAGGGCATTAACCAGGGTGCCATGCGCGTGAGGGAATGGTACGGCTGGCACTTCCCCGAGCTTATCCGCATCGTGTCCGACAACGGCACTTACGCCAAGATGGTTATCGCCATCGGCAACAAGAAGACCCTCAGCGACGAGAGCGTAGATGATCTTGCCAACGTTCTGAACCAGGACCAGGACAAGGCCGAGGCTGTCGTTCAGGCCGCCAAGGTGTCCATGGGTCAGGATATCAGCGAACACGATCTCGTCATGGTCAAGGACCTCGCCTCCAACGTATCCAAGATGGCCGACTACAGACGCATCCTCGCCGAGTCCCTCGACAAGAAGATGGGCAACGTCGCTCCTAACCTCCAGGTTCTCCTCGGCACACCCGTCGCCGCTCGCCTCATTTCTCACGCCGGCTCCTTGACCAACCTTGCCAAGTACCCCGCCTCTACCCTTCAGATTCTCGGTGCCGAGAAAGCCCTTTTCCGCGCCCTCAAGACCAAGGGTGCCACCCCCAAGTACGGTCTGCTGTACCAGAGCTCTTTCATTGGCCGCGCCGGTCCCAAGGTCAAGGGTCGCATCTCGCGCTACCTTGCCAACAAGTGCTCCATTGCCAGTCGTATCGATAACTTCTCTGAGAACCCCACCCGCCGCTTCGGTGAGGTCATGCGCGACCAGATCGAGCAGCGTCTCGAGTGGTACGCCAAGGGCACGAAGCCCATGAAGAACATCGATGCCATGGACAAGGCCATCAAGGCCGTCATGGAGGATGACGAGGGTGGCATGGACATCGACACCGAGATGATCGACCATGTCGCTCCTTCCACCGACAAGAAGGAGAAGAAGGAGAAGAAGAAGGACAAGGAAGAGAAGAAGGAAAAGAAGGAGAAGAAGGATAAGAAGAGGAAGAGCCTCAGCGCCGAGGACGTCGAGATGGCCGATCTCACGATCTCGGAAGAGCCCAGCAAGAAGAAGAAGAAGAGAAAGTCGGTCGCTGCCGAGTAAAAAGAGGGAAAGCAAAATTTCTACAAAGCACACCCCCATCTACCACAAACCCATATAACGCGGGGAGGGTGATACCTTTGCTAATTTCTCTTTTGCAATCTGGGAAATCTTTGGTTTGGCTTTTGGGCTGGCTGGTCTTCTCTCTCTCTCTTCTTGCTTCTTTTCCTTCTCTCTTCTCTTTTTCTTTATTCTTCGGAGTTCATGCGGGTTTTTGGGAAATCTTGGCAAAAGGAGTTCAATGGGATTCTTCTGTGTTGTGTTGTAGTGTTTGTTAGACAGGCTTCTTTCTCCCCAAAGTAGTTCCTTCGTAGTATGTATCATACCCAGCGCACCGCATGGCATGGAAAAAAACGGAAATATGAACGAGTCTGATTTGGATTCCAATTTGACAAAGCATGCTTGGCCTCTCGAGATCCATTCTTCAAGCGATATGGCCAGCTCGTACATCGGTGCTACTGCTACACTTCATTTGGACCTAGGGAATGCCTCATGGGCAGCATCTTGCTGACTGTGAAACCCCAATTGCCGCGAGGGGAGCATGTATGTATGGTTCAACCTCTGGCCGGCGGTGATACATTTCTTCGCTTGAACCCCACAACCTGATATTGGCACTATTATACTTGCCAGCTGTTACAATCCCGCTCTAGATAATCCGCCGGTCTTCCATGCTACAGAATAATCTTCCGCAATGCATACCTTTCTACTTCCAAAGGGTATGGTACGTGCAAGTAACAGGATTGAACGCTCTCACGCCTTGCTATTTACTATTCGACGAGTGTGCTTCCGGGGTCGCTGTTGCCCGAAGCTCATGCTCCTTCGCTTCCAAATTCTTTGGTCCATTCGGCGTTCCTCTGCAAATCGACATCCGATACGGTTGGTCGACTGGACTTGATGGCCTTGATGAAGTCCTTCTTTTCTACCACAGGCTCAAGGAGCTCCTCAGACGCCACGTCCTCCCACGTCATCTCTACCGCGTCAGGGTCCCCTGGTGAGCAAGGAGTCACGCGTTGCTTTCCGTCTTGTATTACCTGTACAAACGTTATCACAGTCAGCCAGAAGCCAAGCGAAAATATCCCCGAGGAACAACAAACCTTCTTAAAATGCGTTGCCTGTTGAATCTTGCGCACGGGCTGCATCAGCGCGTCCTGTACGACAATGGTGATATCGGAACCTGAGTACCCCTCCGATGCCTTGGCCAGCTCACGGAAGTCTTCTTGTTTAAGTGCGGTTTTGGTGTCACCGATGGCGATCTTGAACATGGTCGTCCGCGCGGCGAGATCCGGCAGACTGATATGTACACGGCGCTGGAAACGCCGGCGGATAGCTGCGTCGAGCTGCCACGGAATGTTGGTCGCGCCAAGAATAAGCACGCCCTTGCTGTCCTTACCCACACCATCCATTTGTACCAGCATTTCTGTCTTGATTCTGCGTGATGCTTCGGACTCGCCTTCGCCGCGGGGCCCGCAGAGGGCGTCGATTTCGTCGATGAAGATGATTGAGGGCTTGTTCTCACGTGCCATGGCGAAGAGCTGCTTGACTAATCTGAAAAGAAGCTGTTAGTCTGGATTTCTAAGGAGATTTTGCAGGTTCGAGGTGAGCGGGTAAAGGGTTGAAAGACACATACCTCTCACTCTCACCCATCCACTTGCTCACAAGATCGGAACTGCTGATACTGAAGAAAGTGCTCTTGGCCTCCGTTGCTACCGCCTTTGCGAGATAACTCTTACCGGTACCCGGTGGTCCGTAGAGAAGAATACCCTTCCATGGTTGACGCTTGCCCTGAAAGAGATGGGGGAACTTGATGGGCAGGAGAACAGCCTCTTTCAGCGCCTCTTTTGCTTGGTCTAGACCCGCGACATCGTCCCAGCTGACATTGGGCCTCTCTTGTAAAATAGCTCCCGCTAGTGCGCTACGGAGCTTCTTGCTGTCCTCGTCTAGTTCTGGTGGCCCATCTTCGCCCGCCTCTTTGCCCTTCCCAGTGCCGCCTGTTGATGTCCCATTCGCCCCAACCAGTCCCGGTTTCTTCTTTTTTGCATCAGCGTCCGCAAGGTGGGCTTTCAACTTCTCGGCGCGACCCATGTACTCGGCGGTCTTTTGGCGGATCATCTCCTTCGACTTGGGGTTCTTCTCCCATTTTAGCGCGAGCATAAACAGCTCGAGGGAGGCATAGTACTGTTGGTATGCTTTCTCGTATTGCCCTGCATTGTCGGCGTCGATGGCTGTGCGAACCTGCTTGATAGCCCTGTCGAGAAAGTCGGTATTGGACATGGTTGCTGTTGTGCGGGTGTGTTGAACCGCCGAAGCGGATGTTTTGGTTTCTTATATGCGTGAGGGTTGAGTAGGTAGGTAGGTATGGATGCGATGGCGTATCTACGGCTTGTGTGTTTCCTATGCCACGATAAGGTTTGCTCAACGCCTGCTTCGTGGTGGTAGAGGGCGTGACAAATCGTAATTCAATGGGGCGCGGAGGTTCTGACTCTACTCTTCTGCTCCTTGGTTATGCGTCGTCACAATGTAAGGTCGTGTTGTTATGGTGGGCAACTTTTCCCACTTTGGACTCGTTTCAAGGCAGGATGTCCATTCGTCAGAGGGGAATTGTGCTGAACCCGTTCGTGTTCGTTGACCAGCAACCAAGCCACTTAGCGCGGGGTCCCTACGGCAAGTAAGCAGCGGGGTGCTCATTGTTAGTGTGTTACGTGCATGTTGGTGGAGCCTACTAACAGAGCGCGCCGTGCGCGACATAGGATGGAGGAATACCTGGATAAGGTAGCTACGACTTTATTTCGTGATATTGGATTTCTGTAAAAACTACCAGTAGTATTTGTTTGGTTCAGATCCAGGTGTGACATCATCTCGTCTCTTTGCCCAGATCTCCAAACTCTTGAACATTTACATTTCCCACCTGTTTTCACCTCCACCCCACTTTTCCATCTCAGGCTTCCCTGACCCATCACTCATTCCTCATAAACCACAGAGGTGCCTAACAACCGAAGACATATCAGCCTACCTCAAGCCGCGTCGCGGACTTTCTATTACCAAAAATTTAGAAACTTCAGAACCTCTCCCGAATTCCAGGCTCCGGATTGGACGTGCCTCACACACTTAACAAAATGTCGAATATCCAGGCCCGTCTCCAGGCCCTCTCGGAAGATTATACCAAGTTGCAAAAAGGTTTGGGAGTGACAGCGGAACTCTGACCGGCATTTTACTGACACATAATCACAGATCTCCAGGATACCGTTACCTCGAGGCAAAAACTCGAAGCTCAAAAGCAGGAGAACCTGGGTGTGCAACAGGTACGTGTGAAAAGCATTCCCGCTTCTGCATTCACAGAAAACTTCACAGTATACCTATGAATAACCTGACACATGGGGACAGGAGTTCGAAAAACTCAAAGACAGCGAGACCATTTACAAGCTCATCGGCCCAGTGCTGCTCAAGCAGGACAGGACGGATGCCGAGAGCACGGTCAAGGGGCGTTTAGAGTTCATTGACAAGGAAATGTGAGGCTCATATGTGATCAGGGCTTGAGAGATGGGGTTGCTAACCTTGTCACAAAACAGTTCGAGACTGGAGGGTCACATCAAGGAGGTTCAAGAGAAGATGGAAAAGAAGAAGGGCGAAATCATCCAGATCCAGACAAGTGCGCAGGCTCAGGGCGCTGGGGCAGGACCTCAGGCTGTGAAGGCCCGTGCTTAATACGCTGAATCATGAAAACGCCTGTCTATCTAAATCTTCTGACCATTCTGTATAATCTGAGGAGAGGCTGTGTTTCTGGTGAGAGTTGTCTTATCATGTCTATGAACCCTTTCTTGGTACAAGGCCCCCTAAACGCCGTGTATCTAAACCCTTTACTTTTGCCTTTTGCCCGGAGTCGAGATGTTCATGTCCTCTATATCTAATATACAATTACAGTGTCATAAGTTCGTTAAAGCCGTCTCCTTCGTCTCGTTCCAGGTTCCGCAGTGTCCGGCAGAAAATTTAGAAAATCCCCCTCCAATCCTACACGGGTAATCTAGTTGAGAGTCATGATCGTGAACCCCCAAGGTAGGCCATTGTTCTTGAGGGGCCTCTGGCTCTGCCACGAGTTCACATCATCGCCAGTGCCATTCAAAGTTGGTCCTGCGAGGTGGTGGTGATCGTACGCAAATCGCTTGTCCTCCAAAGAAGCAGCTGGAGTTTGTCTCCCCGAGTCCGTCCCTGAACCTGACCGGGTGCTTCCTTCAATCGTTTCAACTACCAGATCAGCGATCGCCCCCTTGGTGTAGCAGTCTGTGAAGAAGTGACTGTGGTCAATCCTTTCGAGGACATTTCGCCTTTGCTCGCTTTCGGAAAAGAGTCGCAGCTCCCGTGACAGACTTCCCTCGGAAAGTTCGTGGCCAACCAATCGCTGGAAGATGAGAACCATGCCGGCGACGGCTTGGACGTAGAGAGTAGCCTTGTCGTGGTCGTCGAGACCAGCGAGGATGCGGACTCCCCGCTCTGTGACGAAGGGGAGGGAGTCGGTTCCGTCAAAGATGGAAGACAGAAATCGGTCTAGGGCTCTAGGCACGGAGAGGAGCTGAAAAGGGTCTTGTATGGAGTAGATGGACTGGAACTGGGCAAATATGCTGGTGAGTAGGCTGAAGAGAGTGGTCTCTTGAGGAACGTAGATTTTGCCCAGCTCCATGTTAATAAGGTCCAGGGAGGCATCAACGCTTGCTATCAAGAGGTTAGATAGAGGTAAAATGTGAGTTGATTTCCCTATAAGGGACATACCTTGGCATTTGAAGCTCTGGGCGTATTGTTGGTGGGTGGAGAACGCCATGGTCAATGGTGCAAATAGGTATTGATGTTGGTGTGATAATTGACAGGTATCACAGCTCAGTGCTAGAAGGGTTGATCATAAAGTAGATGGCATTGAACTTAGCACAGAAGGGCAGCGCTCTTATATACTCAACCAAAAGAATATTCAAGGCTCTCCGACCTCACTTTTCCAAGATGGCCAAGCCATATTTAAAGCTTGGCTGGGACACACGGGCCGGAACCTTCAACATCGAACCCATCACAAGGACTGGAACTGTCGTACACTTTTCGTGGCAAGGGGATGTTGGTGGTAGTGTGGCACAATTTTTTGCCCATTTTTTTCTCAATGGCAGGGGCAATGACTGGCTGGCCGGCCTGGTAGCGACACCTTCGCTATTCACCTCATAATTTCCGAACCCGACAAATTCCGAACCTACATGCCCATTAAACATCAGAATTTGTCACTAAGATCGGGGATCTTGAGAGGAACGAATGGGGTCTTTTCCATTGTTGATATCGAGAGTCGGCCCGTATCTGGATTCAGGAACCATCAACCGTCAACAAGAGGAAGAGCCTAGATGTGGGCCAAGAGCCAGATTTCGAGAAAAGAAATCCGATGCTTGATACTTCTATACAAGGAGCGGCATATCGTTCTGGGAGTTGCCCAAATTAGTCCCGTTCCATTGACAAATATTATTCGTAGCTAGGATTCCATTCAAAACTACAGAACAAATTGAGGAAAAGGCGGTCAACCGAAACGGCCCAGATTAAAACACCGTATCTGCAGCTGCCCATATGCTGTTTGGTGACATCTCGCTTTCAACTGCAGCGCCAAGCTCCCGAAAAGCTGTGGCTTTGCCTGAAGGGGTGGACTTGAGTCACGATATTTGTCACGTGCCAGAAACTCTTATGTTTCTCGACCCGTCAGATCACCGAAATGGCCATGGCCTCCCTTGGCGCTACACAGATGATCCTTGAGCTTCTTGTTTCTCGTGCTCAATGACTGCTAGAGTTAAGACCGATTCTTTATTTGCTGTTCCAGGTTGTCATTTACCTTACATGATGATGGATTGTATATTTGGAGTCACGTGCCCGGGCAAGCTGTCCTTTTGCCAAGATTCCTTTATACCTTTGGTTACATAACCTGCGCTGATACCCCACTAAAGTCCAAGCACAGGATGGCGGGGTCCATGACCTCCAGCAGCATGCTGCAGCCCTACCTACGCAAGTACCCTACGCGGCTGCCATGGAACTGCAGCATCTATCTTATGGGATCTTGACTCTGGCCAACCCAGTCGATGTCTGAATTCTACGGAGAAAGCTAGCAGGCAGCAGCATATCCATTCCTGAATGCAATGTTCTGACAACATTTTTCACGGATGCCATCGCGATCGATCATTGCGTCCGTTCCTTTGTCCGATTCACTACTACTGCCAGCCAGCTTGAGATCCATCATCCATGGTCAAGCATTCTACCAGCGCCAGACACGATGAATGCCTCAAGTATCTCCATGGCCAATAGGCCTCTCACAGCAAAAGAACTTACCGACCGCGCGAACGACTTTGAGTGGAATCCCCTCATCAGCTTGAAGTACTGGGTCCGCGCTGCGGAAACTATCCTTAAGGAGGTTCGTTTCCTCCCGTCTCCGCCTTCCAATCCCCCATACTTCCCACCTCATAGCTAACAGACAAACATTGATGATCAGGGTGAAGTCTATCTGCGGGAAGGGAACATTGCACAAGCCTACGTTGTACTTTACCGATACTCAACTCTCGTCCTCGAATACCTAACAAAACACCCCGAAGCGAGAAGTCAAGATGGCAGGGGGCTTCTTAAGCCGCTCAACAAGCGCATCCCCAAAGTTATGGACACACTCGAACGCCTGAAACAAGATATTGAGGAATCATATGACCGCTGGAACAAGCTCGCAAAGGCAGAAAAGGATGCGGCGAGGAATCGTCGACCCCCTTCCTCACATAGATCGCCGTACGAAGCCCTAGACCCAGCGCTGTCATGGAATTACTCGTCGCCAAGGGATATTCTGGATGCTCGGGATCATAAGGGTCTCGCAGTAGACCTTGCGAGACGGGAGATGCAACGACGTCGTGGAGGGGCTTCTTCGGACGATGATCCCAGAAGGCGGAGGGATAGCAACCAGAGGCCTCTGCCAACCTACGACGAGGAACTTCAAAGGCAGATGGAAGCGACTCGTCAGCAACTCAATCAGTCTCGAAATTACACCAACTACAAGTACGAGGAAGACGATTACGTTCCCTCAACAACATACTCATATCCCTCGATCAATAAGTCTAGTCCATTTACGTACCAAGCGACACCTCCGACGCTCTCACCGCGTTCTGAGCTACCACCGCCTCTTGCCCCCACCCGACCACCCAAAGAACTTCCAAAGGTTCATTCGGGTGTGTTTCAGCCGCCACCACCGAGGCCAGACAAGAAAGCTATTCACCCATCGACAATCGATGACTTCGAGTCGGTACCTGTGGTGAATGACGCGCCTGCACTTCCTCCCAAGACGAAGATTGAACAACCAAGGATCACGTTTCGCGCAGACACCTATCTGGAAAACGGAAAGGCGATTCGCACGGTTTTCCTTCCTCGAAACCTCCGTCATAAGTTTTTAAATGTCGCTGCAAAGAATACAGCCCAGGGCCTGGAGATGTGTGGAGTTCTCTGTGGCATTGTCCACAACAACGCCCTGTTCATTACGCACCTCCTGATTCCGGATCAAACGTGTACACCCAACACATGTGATACCGACAACGAGGAGGATATTTGGCAGTTTTGCCATAGCCGGGACCTCTTCGTAATGGGCTGGATTCACACTCATCCAACACAAACGTGTTAGTTCAACCTGTACCCAGCTCCGCCCTCTATACATGCAG
>MU864500.1:28155-58214 GCA_033296905.1 Podospora australis
AGAATACTAATAATAGTAAACTAGGTTTCTTAAGTTCAAGAGATCAACACACACAAAGTGGGTACCAAGTCCAACTCCCGGAGAGCATTGCGATTGTCTGCGCACCGAAATTTGAGCCTTCCTGGGGAGTCTTCCGCCTGACCGACCCGCCTGGGTTGCCTGTAATGCTCGAGTGCCGGCGGACAGAAACGTTCCACGAGCACGATTGTAGGAACCCCTACGTGGAGGCGCTTGCCCCGTCCGGCCATGTTTACGAGGAAGAGATGGACTTTGAAGTATGCGATTTGCGCCATAACAGAAAGGGGTAGTAGGATACCTTTATTGGTATGTTGGCAGCCATGCTCGGCGGCAGCACCTTGTGAATGGAAGAGAGGCCAGATACATACGAAAAACAGGAAAATTCGTCTCGGTGATCCCGGGGCTCATTAGCATGCGGCTAGGCACTGATCTCTACTATTGGCTTTTGGAGTATCTTATGGAAGAACGGTCGGATCGGTTGGTGCATTAGCGATGGCGTACTGGCTTGGTAGATAAAATGGCGTCGGGCAGCGATCAGGGTTAATTGTTACGAATTTGCATTTGTGATCGATCGGTTGGAAGAACGAGGTGCATGTTTGTTCCGAGAGATGCTGGGATCGACAGCGGGATGAGATTATCGTCCACCAGCTTAGAGGACAGAGGCGAGTCTAGAATCTGCTGCCCAACGACAGATTGGGACCGGACACTAGCGATCTACATGCAGATACCATCCTCAATATATTCCTTCAAACTCCTCGGACCCTCTCCTTTTGGTCCCTCGGGTTCGGTCTCTCAAGTCTCTCTCACACTCGTCACACAAGCAGGTCTGTGAAGACCACTCGAAGCCCAATGATTGGCTTGCTTTTGTTATTCAATCCCCTTCACGACACCACTCGGGGTGTGAGATGTCACAATTTTCTCAACGCATGCTTTTCAGCTTGCCACTGACTGACTTTGCATACTGCAGATCTCGCCTATTCTCGATCATCTCAATGCGGACTGATTGCCGCCAATGCTCGCCCTGCTTCGTCGATCAATTCGAAAGCCTGAAAGACTGAGAGTGGGCCTGGACTGATAATTGTCGGGACCATCCCGACTGACCAATCGGACCGATCCCGTCTTCACATCCAGCCTGGCCGATTCACGATGCCTCTGTCCACGAGCTGAGTGCTTTCCTTCAACCAGATGGAACACAAAACTCCCTGTTATAACCTGAAGAAACTGGAGAAATCCTCCATCTTGGCATTCCACCCTGTCTGGTGTTTTACACGGGGATTGGTTTGGCGACGCAGCAGAGTGAAACATCTTCTTCGCCTTCGTGTCTCTCTCGTTCAAGCTCCAATTCCGGAATATATTATCAACAATAATAATTAGTGGGTCAGATCGCCTAGTTGCTCACAGCTACACACCGACACACCCTCACGCGGCCCTGTCTCGGTGGCTGCGTGTTATCGGCATGATCCCGAAGATGGCCGGTCGCCGGGATCGAGCAGGAGGCAATCGCAAAAAGGTCGAGTTGGCATGCGTACCATGCCGCGAGAGAAAAGCTCGGTGCGACGGAGAGAGGCCAATCTGCTCCACTTGTCAGCGTCGGTCACTACCAGCCCGCTGCTGTGTGTATGCGGTTGAGAACGAGAGGACCAAGATTCAGGATGCGTGAGCAAGCTCCCAAACCCACCCCTTTAACCTACCTGCAAGCGCCAACGGGGCATGGCTGACAAGTGAGACCACACATCCGCAGTTACATCAAGGGTCTGCATGATCGAATCGACAGGCTCGAGCGGATATGTGATGCACATGGGATCCCCACACCTCCACTAGCTCCCGACGATGGCACAGCCGCTCCGACTTCCGGCCAAATTGCTCTCCGGCCGGCAGCGGGGCCATCTTCCTCGGCCTCCACTCCCCCTATATCCCTTTCGGTCTCCGGTGTCTTGCGAGAACGTGAGGGGCGGACCCTTTCACCATCAATCGACCACAAGCAAGAACTAGCCGCCCTCACCCATGCCTCACCCATCCCAGACTCGGAGCGCATCGACAATGCTTCCTCGTCGGCCATGGGTCTGATGGGCACCGTGTCCGAGGAGCATGACTCCTCCCAGGCCTTTGACGAAACGAACAACGAGTTCTACGGCTCGTCTTCGGCAGCGTCCTTCATGAAGGAAGCCTATGTCTCGGTGAAGAAGCCGAATCCCAATTCGCCCACCGATACCCCCGGGGCGTCCTCTGAGCCAGAGCGTATCAAGGCCGTTGTCCCGGCGTTTTCCGTTGCTGCCCTTCGCCCTCCAGAAGTATCTCTGCACAGATACTTTTCTCAGGTTGGCCACTTCGCCTTGCCCCCGCGTAGCTTGGCCGACTCTTTGCTTGGTCTCTTCTTTGACAGAGTCTACTGGCTTTATCCCTTCTTCCACAAGCCTACATTTCTCCATGCATACAGGAACCTTTGGAAATCCAGGGCCGCCCAAGCGCGCTCTCCTCCCCCGCCGTCTGGTTTGGGACTGGGAAGTGCTCCTGGAGGAGACGCTGGAAGCATCGTGTTCCACTGTGCGCTGAACGTCATCTTTGCCATTGGCTGTCAGTTTTCTGACTTGAGTCCCAAGGACAAGATTGGCGCCATTGAAACGTTCTTCTCGCGAGCAAAGGTCTTTATTGGGCTGGACTTTTTGGATATGCATAACGTGGGGGTTGTGCAGGCCCTGCTGTTGATGACGCTCATTCTGCAGAGCACACCGTTCCCTAGCCGGTGCTGGAACAGTATCGGCGTTGCCTGCCGGGTGGCTCAAGGGCTAGGCTTGCACTCTGAGGGGGGCGGCTCAGGAAAGTCAGAGCTGGAAACGGAGATTCGAAGGCGAACCTGGCATGCCTGTGTCATCTTGGATGTGTACGAGTGCCCTCCCCTATCGTCTTACTGTCAACCCCTGAGATGATCGCTTTTAGTCTCTCCTGCAGTGAAACGCAACAACGCTGACGATAGTATACAGGCTCGTGAGCATGACCTACGGACGCCCAACGATGACCACACAACTTCACGAATTGCCGCTCCCCAGAATATTGGAGTACGATGCATACAATGCAGAAGATGAGTCTGCAGGGATATGGCAGGGGAATGACATCGAAGTCCCCTCGTCGAAACTCTGCTTCTACGTCGACTACATTCGGCAGTGTCGCATCATGGGGGAGATTCTGACCACCATCTACAATTCCTCGCACAAGTACTCCCAACACAGCACGCCGTCCGTCGACGTATACAGCGGCCTAGAAGAGATTTTCGAGCTTGACGGCAAGCTGGCCCACCATGAAGCCACATTGAGTCCTCTCATGTCATGGACGAATCTGGCTGACACTAATCATCTCCCCGAAAAACGGAAGAACATCATCCTGACTCAGCGAACTATGCTGCACGGGAGGTAAGCCCTTGTTCTCTCTTATCACAAACCTCTATGTGACTCTTCGCAGCATGATGAGGATCAAGCCCACCACTAACATCGCACAGCTTTCTCTTCTTCCGCCTCACGCTTCATCGCCCAATCCTGACTAAGACAGCCAAAGAAGCCGGTTCGACACTCGGTCCATCACCGCAAGCTGTGGACTGCGTTAAAGTTTGTCTTAATACCGCCGTAGAACTCATCGAGCTTGTACATGCAACATACCTGACGGAAACCACCGGTGGTTGGTGGTGGGATGGGCTTTGTATGTCTTCATTTCTCTCCTCGACAACTTTCAGATGGGAATCCTGACTTTCGGATACAGATGCCTTCACTGGCGGACTAGCCATCATCGTTGCCTACCTTTGCCCAACGGTGTTGGCGTCGGTGGACAGACAGCGCATGGAAAAGGCTTGGAATCTGTGCCAGGAGATTGTAACGCATTTCGCGTCGTTCAGTATCTCCTCCAACCGATCGCTCAAATTGTTGCAAAAAGTCCACGGAGATGTTATTGCGCAAGTTTCGGGTACGTTGCTTCCCCATTTACCCTTTTCAAGGCATATCTGTGGTTGGGCAGGTTGCTGACGTCTGATGGTTGGTATTTCCAGATCCTCCCAGTGATATGATGAGACCGGTGCCAGTACCCATGGCAATGCCCATTCCCATGCCCGGAATGGGCGGCGCTATGCCCGCTATGTCCATGGCTGCCATGCCAACTCAACACGCAACAGCCAATGGAGCGGGCCACAGCAGCGTCTGGGACGGGATGGCCCAGGTCATGCAAGCGCAACAGCAACAACAGTACGGCCAAAGTTACCCTCAACATGCGTCATTTGCGGTGGATCCATCGTTGCACGAGTGGCAGTTTGCGGGAGAGGGTGGCGGCGTTGACTTTGATGTGAATATGATGGGTGGTGCCGGCGGAGGAGTGCCGTACAACTGGGACCAGACATTGGATTTGACGTTGGATATGATTGCTGGTGGCATACCGCGGTTTTCATAATTCTTTGCACTATATCTATACCCCTCTACCACAATTCATTCCCGTTTCCCACACATGATTATTTTTTTTTCCCCTGGCATAGGAAACACGCCACAGCTTGGATTTTACTTCTTGTGTCTGCGTTTATTCATCTTTTGCTTTTCATCGAATACACGTCGCCTCTCATATTGCTATTGATCGCATTCATCCTTTTCCCAGTTCGGCATATCCGTACGTTTTCAGTGCAAAGGTGGTTTCGTATTGATTTGGACGAGGCATTGCTGGCAAGTAATATGGGTTATGCCGAAAGACAGGAACACTTGCCAGAACACATGGCTACCCGGTATTCACTGATGAACAAGGAAAAACTCCAATGGGGGGGTATCAACTTCAATTTATCCAATGCCGCAGGTACGCATAGCGAATCCTGCGACATTACTTCTTTCTCTGTGTCAGCAACCCAACTGCCCAGCTCTTCCACAAATCCAGAGTACCGAGACGTGCAGCCAACAAGACCGCCGCCAATCTTGAATTTGGGTTCCTGCTGACCCAAGCCAGCAGCCCGCTTACCGCTGCCACCGCAAACGTCGCCATACACATCACCGGCCGCTTTTGGGATTTGACAATCGTCCTCTTGCCCGGTTTTCCCTATACCATCTGTCAGTCAATTCACCCTTCACTCCGCTCCCCTTTTCCCCACCTCCTTCAGGAATGGCAGCACTTACCGAATACTCCCAGTCCTTCCAAACAGGAAACAAACACTCATACCAGTACCGCCTTTGACTCCATGGGTACGTCATGCCGTTGTACATTTTCCCTCCTTCTCCTCGCACGTACCAGCTGTTACAACCAGTCGTCCAAACGGTGTTTTGTAAAGCGGTTTGGATTCTGTGGAAATAGGCCTTTTCTGCCTCGGGTTTCACATCTACCGCGCTGCCTGCCTCCGCTTTTCCCTCCAAGATGGGACGAATTACTCGTAGGGCATAGTTTACCGCGTTCTCGATTACCATGACGGTGGAGGTGTGGCCTGTTGCTGTGTTTGGACCTGTTTTTTGTTTTTTTTCATCCATGGTGAGTTTCCTTTCCCTCACAACTTGCTAGCCATGTTTGCCGCAAAACAACTTGGCCGCGGAGGAAGATGGCCAGAAGAAAAATAGACTTACCAAGTAACAGGAAAAGGTTAGGAAACCCACTGACACTCGTCAGATTATACGCCTCCGGCCCGCCAAACTTCTTCCAGTGCTCTTCCAACCTCTCACCGTTTCTCCCCACAACCTCTAGCCCGCCCAAATACTTGTTGGTTTGAAACCCATTGGCGAGAATAATCACATCGGCCTCGACCACTCTTCCTCCTTCCATCTTGACGCCCGTCGGCTGGATCTCCACCGCCTTCTCCGTGGTCAGTTCCAACCGCTCATCGTGCAACGCCGCCAAGTACCCCGAGTCGAAAATCCGTCTCTTGCACCCAATCTCAAACTCTGGGATCAGCAAGTCGTGATACTTTTCCGGAGCAGTGGCCTTGATATACGCCACGGCCATCTTGCGTCGTTTCTCCCGAAATTTGGCGGCCGAGGGAGTAAGGGAGAACCCGGCCCAGTCTGCTTCGGCCAAAAAGTAGACAACGTAGCGCTGCAGCATCGTTGCGCCGGGGAGGGAACGGAGGATGGCTTTTCCTATTTCGGGCATTTTTGCGTCGACGGGCGGATAGATCCAGTGTTTGCTCCTGGCTATCTGGGTCAAAGATTTCGTTTCGGGGAGAATGGCGGGCACGATCTGGGCGGCGGTGCACCCGTTGCCGAACACCACCACTTTTTTCCCTTCTAGAGAAGGGGGAGGGGAAGGCCATCGCGCCGAGTGGATGATTGGCCCCGAGAAGGATTCCACGCCAGGAATATCGAGGGGACGAGGCGTGGAGAACTGTCCTGTGCCGGAAAACAGGAACTGGCAAGAGTGTTTCCGGAAAGTGTTGGAGGTGAGATCGTGAAGAGTGAGGATCCAACGAGAAGAAGGTTCGTTCCATTGCGCCTTGACTACCTTGGTGGAAAATTGCGTAAGCGGGAGGAGGCCATACTTCTCTGCGACCTTTGTCAAGTAAAGCTGGAGCTCGTCGTGGGGAGGCAGGAATCGGGTCCAGTTTGGGTTGCGTTCGAAGGAGAAGGAGTATAACGCTGAAGGGACATCGCAGGCGGCGCCGGGGTAGCGGTTGATTTGCCAGGTGCCGCCTAGTTTCGGCTGGGACTCGAAGAGGGCAAGAGACGAGATGCCGTACCATCTGACCAAGGTGGCACCCAGGGCTATGCCGGAGAAGCCGGTGCCTATGCAAGCGAATTGGGTGTAGGGGATCTCATCCTCGAGGGCAGCCATCATTATTGCCGTTGATTCGGAATGGACGGAAGAAAGACAGGAAAAAAGAGAGGGTAGGTGAAGAGGTCCCTTCACTCGCGCGGGAAAGGGATTGATGACCTGTGAGACTGAGGGGGGTCTGAAAGGGGAGGACAGTTCTCGTGATAGCTCCTTTTTCAGAGAGCTTGGTGTTGATATCTCATCCGTACCAGATAAGTTGAGCCAAGTCGGGTCTATCCCGCTACCTCGGCTTGACATGGGTACACGTTGGGGTAAAAAGGAGGGGAGGAGTGGAGATCGCGAGGCGCCAAGGGTGGTCTTTGTGCGCACTATTCCCTGCTCAGATCAGGGCTAGGCCAGGGCCATATGCTGCTGGGTGGCGATCTCTGGCAAAATGAGGTGGTATTTGCTGTGACCAGGAGCTTTCACGTCACCATGTCCCGGTAATCTGTGGTACAGTATACTAATGGTGCGAGGGGACACCGGTGGGAGGGACACTGCAGTTGGGAATGTCTCAAACACGGGTGTATTCGATGTCTCAGGTTTGGAGTCGTCACCAGCTGTTTGAATCTTGACCCCAAAACGCGATACGAAGACAGTCACTTCGCCCAACATGCCACCATACAGCAACAAAAATTAAGTGAGTGCTAGAGTGTTTCGTGGGAAACATCAAGGTCGTCTATTTTTGAAACCAGAGTAAACAAATCATATCTGTCCATGTAACATCATAAAGCATTTCCGTCCTGCAATGTCATTCATCTCTCCGAAGACAGGGGCTTCAGGCCGCCATTCTCATCGATGACTTGCCTGCCCTGGAAATTCGCGGCGAGGTTTGCCGTCCCGTTCCGGATCAGAATCCGGAATGCCCACTCAGGAAGGGCGCGCTGTGAAAACAAGGGAGTCAGTATCAAGTCCGGCCAAGAGGAGAAAGAGGGCAAGCACATACCAGCATTGTAACATATCTCATGATGCCTGGCAGATAAATCACTTGTCCATACCCGCTCTGCAGCGTGTTCACGACCGCCTCGGCGACAGTCTCAACGTGCAGCAGTGGTGACAGGAATCTGGGCTGGTTCGGCGTCCCGTGGAATAGGGGCGTGCGGATGAAGTGAGGAATGACGTTCGTCAACCGGACCCGTGGGGCCTTGTGTCTGTACTTCAGCTCCAACGCCAAACCCTCGTGCAGAGCTTGAAGACCAGCCTTGGAGGCGGCATAGTCCACGATCCCTGGTGGCGGCACGACAGCGCTCATGGAGCACATGTTGACGATGTGCCCGTGATCCTTCTTGATCATATCCGGGAGGAACTCCTTGGCCAACAGGAAAGGCGCCTGGAGGTTTGTCTTCAAGGTGACCTCCACGTCGGCGTATCTTCCCTCCACGACGGTGAAGCCTCTTGATAGACCGGCATTATTGACCAAGACCGTGGGATGGCCGATGTCTTTCCTGATACGTCTGCAGACAGACTTGATCACCTCGGGCTTGCTGAGATCAGCCTGGTAGTAGTGGACCCTTCTCCTGTTCTCCTTCGGGATGGACCACGAGAGCGGAGCAAAGTCCAAGATGACGATGGTGACCTTGGGGTTGCGAGCAAGGAGCAACTTTGCGATATTCTCGCCGATGCCACTGCTGCCGCCGGTGATGACGACGATCTCCTTGGACCAGTCGGACCACTCGTCTTTCTTGTTCATGGCCCAGTTGTTGGCGGTCCATTTTGTAAGGAAGTCGTTGGCAGAGAGGGCAAATCCTGCAATGCCGAGATAGAGGGCCTTTCTGGCAAGGGACCCAAAGTTGATTTTGGAGATGTCCAGGCCCAGAGAGGCAGCGTGTCTGATCAGCTTGACCAGAATCTTTCTGGACGTCTTCAGGGTGAGATAGTGAGCAGCACCTGCAATGGGAAGAGCCAGGTACTCGTTCAGTAGGGTGTAGCGGACCAGCCGGCCAACGTTATCGGCGTGGATGCCACGGTTCTCTCGGCGGGTTGCCATCGCGATCTGTGGTAGTCAAGGAGGGGTACCTATTCAATAATAAGAAAGAAGAGACAGAAATGCAGTCTAATGGCAGGGCCACCAATGTCTCACATTAGTTCTTTCGCAAAGGGAAATTTTCAAGCTACACACTCCCCCCCCTCACTTGACGTTTTGTACCAAGGCGGTCTGCATTGCGAGAGCGGTGTCCCCACCTTGGCTACGTGTACAACGAGATACTGGAGTCGTTGGAGGGATTGATGGAGAGAGATGCCCAAAAGTGACAGGGGGTACCCCACGAACATGTTCCCCAAGCTCCAATTTCCCCAAAGCTGGAAACTTGGCAGGCTAGCCCCTTTTGTATCTTGGAGCCACATTGGGTGGACCGAGGAAGAGATGAGATGCTGGCGGCTATTCACATGAAGGCTTTTTGAATTTGATCTTCTTTATCGTGAACACCGCCAGCTGATATCATACAACGTTCACCCAGACATCAGTTGTGGAAAATTCGGGACAAAAAAGGACGATCTGTGCTGAATCTGCAGTCAAAATGGTAAGCTTCCTGCACAGGAGTTCCACTGAAGTCATCTCACAAAAACCCCTGAAAAAGTAAACAAATTAAAGTACCTGTGCAATGCTGACATCTACTGCATGTAGGCCGCTTACTCAAAGCCAGCGCTCTCCTTTGGGCAGAAGCTGAGCCTGTTCCTCAAATTAATTGTTCTCGGTAAGGTTCTCTCCCTCGTGGTGAACCAAGGCCTTGACAACTGAATGAAAAGACAACAATAACTGACCACGGGGATAGCACCTCCAACCATCCTCTTCAACTACATCCGCTGTCTCGCCATCGCCAAGAGCCGAAATGTCGCCCTGCAGCCTTGGTTCTGGTTCAAGTGTGCCTTCAACAAATTCGCCCTGAGGCACCTCTCCGCTTTACAGATCCAATCCATCTCCCCACCCACCGTCGCCATGTACAAGTCCTGGACTCGAAAGCGTCTCGCCAAAGCCGTCAGCGAAGCCAAGTCTTCGGCAAACCTTAGCGCTCAATTTCTATCGCAAACCCTTGCCGTTGAGATCGACTCCCTCCCCGATGGGCAGTCCTCCCTCCTTTGGTTGGGCAAGAACCGCTCCGACCCAGCCACAACCAAGATCGTCTACTTCTTCCACGGCGGTGGCTACGGGGTACCCATGCTGCCGGGGCACTTTGAGTGGTGCCTCCGCGCCTACCTCCAGGCTGGGTTCGAGACGAAGGAGAATGTCGCCGTGGCGGTACTGCAGTATGCCCTCGTGCCGCATGAGCAATACCCGACGCAGCTGAAACAAGCTGCTGCTGGTCTTTCGCAGTTGTTATCTGCGGGATATAAGCCTGAGAATATTATCGTGGGAGGTGATTCCGCGGGTGGAAACTTGACGCTGCAGCTTTTCGGGCACCTGCTTCATCCGCACCCAGAGGTTGTTCACTCCAAGTTGCTACAGAGTAATCAGAAACTGGCGGGAGCCTTTCTCGTCAGCCCGTGGTGCGGAAGCCAACACAATGAGTCCTGGTCATTCAAGAAATTCGGCGGGATCGATATGTTGTCCACCGAAACCATGAACAGCGGTGTCAACAATGTCCTGGGAGTGAGCAAGGAGGAAAGAGATCGCTATCAAGAAGAGCTGAGACACGGCAATGGGTGGGCTTACCCTATGGATCTGGACGAGTCACACAAGAAGAAGTGGTTTGAAGGGCTGGAGCAAATCCTGGGGCAGGTGTATATGACGGCGGGCGAGCAAGAGGTTTTCCTCGAGCAGATCATTGATTTGAAGACGGTGTTGGAGGAAAATAAGAACCTGCCGCTGAAGTTTTGGTCTGAAAAGGATGCAGCGCACGACTGGATTTTGCTGGAGGGCGAGAAAGGTGTGGACGGAGAGGGGATCAGGCGGATGAAGGCGTGGACGAAGGAAGTTTTTGGATTGCATGCGGTAATTCATAACAGGCCAACAACAGATTGAAGGGCAGAATCAATTTCCCCTTCTAGCATGTGCGGTCCAATGCAGGGCAGGGAAGGCCTTCAAATGTCCCCCCAGTATAAGCTACCTATCAGGTATTTTTCAGAACGACAATATCTGCGATGACTGGATAGTTTTACTACAGGCTAGTCAGCATCCGTGCATCACTGCAGGCTCAAGTCTGATGGAGCATCGGGTTGATTCCGCGTAGTGAACCCTTGAACGACTTTCAGCTACATATCCGTGATATCCCAGATTCATCTCGAAGTGACACAGGGATCCCCGTCCTATCCCCGCAAGCCAAGACGCGATTGCAAACAATTTCCTTTCTTCACAAGCGCGACGTGATGCCTCGGATATCCACCTTCCCCGCATTGATCAGCAATTCAACGTGCATCAAATGCTTTTAACATTCTGTTGGAGGTAGGAATTGGGGTTAGGTTCGAATATGCGGAGCGGAGTTCAAACTGTTCCCCGAATCCTTGGGAAACCAAGTCCTAAAATCCCCGGTGAAACGCGACAAAATCTGGGGAAACTTTGACACTTGAGACGACCACCCCATCCCATCCCGTCACCAGTCCGCACGTCACGAACCTCAGCTAATTTCAGCCGGGGTTCTTCCTGTCTCTTGGGGCTTCCGGGAAACTCCCCCCCTCCTACTCTTTTTGCTCTCTTCTGCTGCATCACCAAATCCACATGGAAAGTCAACAACAAACCATGTCAACCCTCATAGACGACGCGTTGGCGTCCCTCACAGCACCGAAACCAGTCGGCCTCCCCACAGCCCCCGAGTTCCTCAGTGAGACACAATGGAAAGTCCTCATGTCCCTGATGGACGCCATCATCCCCGCCGTCCGCATTCAAACAGACAAGACCAAAGACAAGTCCAACAGGGACACTGCTACCCTCTATCTCTCACCAGCAGAGTACTCCGAAGCAGCCAGTTCCCTCCGAAAAGCAGCTGCGCCTAATGATATCTCGGCCGACCTGATCGAAGACTACCTCGCCGAGCGGCCCTCCGACAACCCACTGTTCGCCCAAGTTCTCAAAGTAGTCTTATCAAACGTTCCTCCCAACAAGCAACGGGAACTTCGCATCGTCCTCTCCATCCTCAAGTTTGTTTCCCCCCAATCCCCCCCCCCCCTTTTTTTTTTCTTTTTTTTTTCTTGTTTTTCCTCTTCCATATCTAACAAATTCAGCACCCGCCCCGGCTCCCTCATCCTAACATCCTACGCCACCCCTCTCCCCTCCCTCTCCCTAGCAGACCGGACAAATATCCTCCACAATTGGCGTCTCTCTTCACTCGCCCCGCTCCGCGCCTTATTCAAATCTCTTACAACCCTAGGCAAACTCTCCCACCTCCGCTCCTCCAAGACCTTCTTCCCCCTAACCGGCTTCCCCTCTTTACCGCCAGCATGGGTCGCCACCCCCTCCTACCCCTACACCTTCCTCACCTTCCCCCCACCTTCTCCCGTGTCTGAAATTTCCGTCGACCTCGTTATCGTCGGCTCCGGCTGTGGCGCTGGCGTCGTAGCTAACCGCCTGGCAACCCACTTCGGCCCTTCCCTCTCCATTTTGGTCCTAGAAAAAGGGCAGCATTTCGACGCCTCCCATTTCCCCATGGACCAAACCGCCGGCTTGTCCTCCATGTTTGAATCCGGGGGTGTGGTAGAATCAGACGACGGCTCCATCAGTGTGACCGCCGGTTCTGTGTTTGGCGGCGGAGGTACAGTCAATTGGAGCGCGGCTTTGCAGACCCAGGATTTTGTCAGGGAAGACTGGGCCGTGGAAAAGAAATTGCCCTTCTTTGGCACAGAGAAATTCCAGGAATGCCTGGACTATGTCTGCGACAAAATGGGAGTTACGGACAAGATCACGCCCAACCATGGAAACCGAGTGTTGCTGGACGGCGCGGAGAAGTGCGGATATAAGAAACGAAAGATTGTACCGCAAAACTGCGGGAATAGTCCCCACGACTGTGGATATTGCACCCTGGGATGCTTCAAGGGAGAGAAGAAGGGGCCGGTGAACGGGTGGTTCCCAGAAGCAGCGGACCAGGGTGTGAGATTCGTAGAGGGGATGAAGGTGGAGCGGGTGCTTTTTGAGCAGAAGCAAAAGGACGGAAAGAAAGTTGCATGCGGTGTGAAGGGTGCGTGGACACCTAAAGATGGTAGGGGAGAGCAAGTACAGGTTGTGGTGAGGGCGAAGAAGGTGGTGGTCAGCTGCGGGACGCTTTGGAGTCCCATCGTCCTGATGAATAGCGGCTTGAAGGTAAGTGTTATCCCCCTCCGCCCCGCCCCATTAGAAGATCGTCATGCTGATGAGAAGAAAACAGAATCCGCAAATCGGCAAAAATCTGTACCTCCACCCGGTCAATTTCGTCACGGGCGCTTTCGACGAGGACGTCCGACCTTGGGAAGGAGGCAGTCTCACCACCGTAATCGGCGACCTCGAAAACCTCGACGGCAAGGGCCACGGCGTCAAACTAGAGGCCACTTCTATGCTCCCCTCCCTCATCCTCCCCTTCCTGCCCTGGTCCACCTCTGGGGTCGACTTTAAGCTCCTTGCGGCCAAGTACCGTCGCCTCAACAACTACATCTCCATCGTCCGGGACCGTGACACCGGCTCCATCTACCGCGACTCCGTCAGTGGCCAACCCCGCGTGACGTATACTCCGTCAGACTTTGACCGCGCCCACATCATGGATGGCGTCCTCGCCCTCTGCAAGATTCTGTATGCTGCTGGCGCCAGGGAGATCCACCCCGTCATGACGGGATTCCAGCCCTTCATTCGACCAGCAAACCCGAGCGATGGCAGTCAGAAGAAGTTTGACGACTGGTTGGAGAAGCTGGCGAAATTCGGCAACAAGTTGCTCGTAGCACCGTTTGTGTCAGCCCACCAGATGGGCACCTGCAGGATGAGTGCCAAAGCCAAGGATGGCGTCGTGGATGAGCGCGGAAGGGTCTGGGGGACTGAGGGGCTGTATGTAGCGGACACGAGTGTGTTCCCTACAGCTAGCGGGGTGAATCCCATGGTGACTTGCATGGCAATTGCCGACTGGATCGCAAGGGGGATTGTAGAGGATCTGGAGGGCGCTGAGAGGCCGGCTACTGCACGGCTGTAGGCCATTATCGTTTGTATAGGTATACAGGAGAACTGGAGCGATGAAGGATGAGCGAGGTAATGGTGGTAATATGTAATTATGTATACGAAACGATATTCCGTTGCTGTCGAATCAATAAGCAGCAAATGGATGCCAGTGCCGGCATAGAAATGAGCACTTTTGGGTCGCCGTCAGGATTTTCCACCAGTATCTCGGTGGAGAATAACCTTCACTGGCAGCCTGAAGTTTCACAACGGCAAATCACGTGGCAAACGTCAAATATGGAGAATTGGTTGGAAAGCAAATCTCTATAATACGAATGGCATAGACCATTTCGTGAACTTGGGATGCGTGTGTTTTTCTATTCAAGAAAGATAATCTGGGTATACGTTTTTCAAGTTGTGAAGCCCAAGATAAAGCCAAAGCCTGGCGTGTCGTTATGGTACGCTATATCAACACCGATTAAGGGGCGTCGTCTGTCCAAAGTTCTCCGCCACGTCTCTACCTTAGGCATTCTGGTACGTATTCGGAGTGTATCCATATCCCGGTGCTGGACTCCCCACAGGCGCCGGCGGCTTGACTTCGTATGTAACCGGATTGGCCGGATATCCCATCGCCATACCCTGGTACGGTTGTTGCTGAACAATAATCGTGGTGTGGGGTTTCCTGTTCCTGACATTGGTTTCGTAGCAAGCGATCACGAATGTAACAAAGTGTAAGACCCTGATGAACCACATCAAAGTTAGCACATGCCATCAGCAAGCGTGTTCTCTTGTAGTTTTGGATTGAAGCAGATCGTCACGCAGTAACTTACGTCAATGTTCCCCCCAGCCCTAGCAAAGCAGTAGTTTTCTCCTTCAAATCTCTCAACTCGTTGCTGGTTATGTATGTATAACGATACCGGCTGCTACTGTATGGGCTATACAAAGAGCCCCCATAGCTAGAGCCGTAGTAATCATAGTAATACCATCCTGTCACGTCAAGGAGGAGCCACACCGAGACAGTAGTTGCAACAAATCCCAGCCACAGGAGAAGGTCGAGGGCAACGTTGGCTCCGGGATGGATGCCTCGGCGCCCGCGGCGGGCGATGATGCAGATTCCTTCAGCAAGTGCCCAGCAAATGGATACTACCGTCTGCTCGAAGGCAACGTCGGAGAGATTAGCCGCCAGAAAGATGTGAATCAAATCCAGTCCGCAACATCCACATCGTGATCATAGAGTGGGACACAAGGTAAAGAGTTGAACGGAAGATAAGACTCACGGCGGGGGCAACAAGAACATACGCAAAGCCTGACCAGACTCCGACGGAAACAATGGCACCCATCACACCCAGCATGGCGATGGAGAAAATAATCTGGACGCCACGGAAGAGGAGCTTGGTAATCCAGATCCCCGGGGGAGAGACATGCGGCGGAGGAGGGTTGCTGATAGTTGCTTGCTCCATGGTTGCAATTTGCACCGCTGGCCAAGGGTCTTGAAGAGTAAGGTATCTCAAGTTTTTGCTGGTTCAAAGTGATAGGCGGATAGAAGAACGAGTGAAGATGATCAAAACATACAGAAAAAGAACTGTGAAAGAAAACCGTGCACGGCGTTCACGGCAGAAGGAGAAGAGTCGTGGACCCCTCGTCCGTCCCGAAACCTCGGGGTCAAGCTCCAAGGTTTATTGACCCCTCGTGCCCCCCTCCAGACAGGACTGCTGTTTTGAGGCTCTGGTGCTTGTTCACGTTCACCCTTCAAAAGTCCAGGCCCCAGTCCCGTCTCCAAAAATACTCCGTCACAAGCAGGGGTGTAACGGTCGTGGCGTACGGCTGAATGCCGTGCCACGTCCGAAAGTTGCTCCGTCTTATGCACTCCTCAATGAGCGTTGACCCCCGGGCACCAATGATGGCAACAGCAGTCGGTTTCGAAATTAAAAGTGGCGTTGGATTCGTCCAGTAGAAGATCGATGTGTGTACCTAGTAGTTATTCTTGCCAAGTTGCCTGGTAGTCAAATCCAAGTTCGATGAGAGCTCACAAATTTCACCAAAAACAGCTTGTCGCGGGTTGCTGCGCAAGTATGAGCCACGCCGCACGCGCGCTTTGGTATGTGTTTGGTTTCTGGTGGCCGTGGGCGGTTATCCAAGATTTGGTACCCGCGTGTATTTCGTATTTCGAATGCTTGCGCATCCAATAAACTGCCCAGACCGACCACACTGATCTGCCAAAGATAAAAGAAAAGAACGCAATTTAAAGTTCGAAAAAACGGATGGTCACTCGTCCCATCACAAGTGACAAGCGCACAATCCGTTTCAACCTTCCTGCTTAGGTACCCTTTCCAGTCTGCCTTGCTATGTTCCTCGGCGCCATTAGAACATGTGAATCCGCGTCGAAGAATGAAACATGGCCGGCAAGAAGCTCTTGTTGTCATTCATATTCTCGACCGCCGTCCGTAAGCTTCTAGGAGTCCGCTTCAGCACCGTCGTGCTCAGCCTCTTATCAAGCTGGTCCGCGTGTAACTCCATCAACTTTTCTACCACGGCCAGCACTGTGTACTCACCAAAGGCCCTCGCTGCAAGTTTTCCCTGATCGAGGACTTTGTCAAAGATGCTCGAAATGCCATCTTCATCGCCAGAGTCGTCATCACTATCCTCAGCCCGCTGCTCAGTCTCCGTAACATTTTCCGTGGAACTGTTTGCTCCAGCAAGTCCAAGACCTGTGAGTCCCCCAACCCCCTTCAGAGCAATGTCCATACCTTGCTTGGTCAGATTGGAACCGGCTTTGAATCTTTCTTCGCTCTCCTTCGCTGTCATCCTGCTGCTGAGATACTTGTTCAGAATGTAGCACATCTTCCGCTTCTTTCTGTTCATATACTCTTGCCAAGCATTGACCAAACCTGGCTCTGGAGTTGAGTTCCCAAAGTCTATTGCCCCGGTTGCGATACGGTGCCCGTAAAATAAATTCGGGGCAGGGCCTAGTTCGAGGTGGCACAGAAACCAGTTCGCCCCAGGTGTCCCAGAGAAGCGGGCGAGCACCCACTCGCCAGCCACGAGTTGTAGTTGGGGTTCTTGAATGAAGTCAATCATACGGCTGACGAGAAGCTCTTCTTCGGTGTTCCCACTGTTCTTGGTGTCCTTCGTAGATTCATCAACGGCTGTAGAATCCTCTCCACCGGTCTCGGTTGCCTTGCCCAACTGTGAGACACCGCCCTGGGCAGCCTTCTCCACGGTTGCCTTCGTCACACTGAGAGTCTTGAGTAGCTTGGCGCTTCTCTTTTCGGACTCGTCCTTCTCTTGTTCTCGCAGGACTTTGGCCTCTACTGCTTGAATCACATCGAGCTCTCGCTCCAAGATGCGCCGTTCGCATGCAAAGCTGGAGATGACGCGGGCGAAACCAGTGCTGATGGAGCACCATCCAGAAATCTTGTCACGAGGGCTGGCAGCCTTGATAATCTGCCTTCGCAGTTTCTCCGGGTCTATCATGGTGATGATAACACGTTGAATGTCAAAGAGCCCCTCGATGCCGGAGTTGTTGACGATGATGGGATTTGGTGAGATCGTGTGATGTTCACTGGTTGTGACAGCGCTGGTCTTTGGCTGGGCAGAGCTTTGCTGACTTGATAGGTTATTGTTTATGGACTGCACCTCGCTTGGCAGCTTCTGACGTTTTGCTTCATCTGGTACCGTCAAATACTCTAGCACATCGTCGTTGATGTCCTCCCATGATGGCTTTGCGGGCATGTTGCCAGCGGAAACGTACGGCGGGGGTGGGTCGAATTCGATGGGTGTCTCTGGCAACGCAGGGCTCTCGGGTGGAGGGGCGTTATCGTTGGGGGTTGCCTCAGGTAGTGGCGTGGTGTCGGCTGCTTTCTTCCCCATACCGAACGTCGGTGTCTTGATGCCCTTACCCAAGCCGCCAAAGCGTGAACTCTTCTTACTGGAACCTACTGTACTATCTGGCTCTTGTTTGGCGATGGTGGGCCCTTTCAGTCCAGAAAGGGACAGCGAAGGGGTCGAGATGGTTGGCAATGTGGGAGTTTTCGGTAGGCTCGGTAGTGACGAAAGAGAGAACGACTTTGGAGCAGATGCTGGAGAAGCTGCCACCGCCGACGTCTTCTCTTGTACTGGGGACGGAGGCGGAGTGGCTTTTCTGCAGTGCTTCATGATAAAGCAAACAATCTTGCCGACACTGTCTAGCTCTGGCTGTAGGATCTGGAATGTGGAGCGCTGAACCAGGTTGATGATGCGCTCAATCCAAGCAAAGGGAAGATTGTCGCGCTCCTTGTCTTTGAGAAAGTCAATCGTATTTCGAAGCATCGTGATAACTCCGTGGTAAGTAGCCATGACATCGTCCACGCGGTCCTGCACTTGAGCAGAGAGCAGGAGATTGTATCGTCGGCCCCGATCTTCTTGATTGCCGAAGGCTGTATGTGAACATGGGTACATTGAACGTCCACGAATAGGGCTACCCATCTCCATGCCTGTCCAGTTAAAGACGGAGACGTCGTTATGAGTGATGACGACCTCGTCCAATAACCTTGCCAGCGCCTTGGCGTATCCTTCGGCAGGGAAAGTTGGGAAGCGTACCCCAAGGACGCCCATCAATGCATATGCGCGATCGGTCGCGACAGTGGCCCAACGCTTCCCCGATAGCTCAAGCACGTCCTGCGCGGAGAAACCAGCCCTGGAAATTCCCTTCTGCCACGTCTCAAGCTGTTGGATTTGACCAAATTTGGCTATACGTGCCCTGTCAGCGAGCACCAGGTCATGAGTTTCGGCGACAAGACATTGCAATACAATGTTGATGGCATGCTGTGCTTCCTCCTCCTGTTGCTCCCCCGGGCTTAGTCTTTCGAGCTCTGTGGAGTACTTGGGTAGCGAACTGCCCAGCTTCTCCTTGAGAGCCGCCAGGAGCTTTTGACTTCCAGCTTTGCCACCGTCTGGACCAGATAACTCTGCAGCGGCTAGGTAAACGGCTCGCGCAACCTCCGAGGTGGCAGACTCCATCGACATCTCTGTAGGAAACCTCAAACCAAGCCCTTCAAGCAGCGTAATCATCTGGTGCGCTTCATAGATTGCCTCAGCTTCTTGGAGCAACATCGAGTCGCCCTTCTCGGCGTAGATGTGAAGCCCTTGAAGCTCATGGGGGACAGCGTGGCCGGCCAATACCTCGCACAAGCCCTTCTGTTTCCAAAATCCCCTCATATCAACAGACACCCCTGGTGCGGACTCTACCCGAAAGACATTCCTGGTATCACCGGCGGTGTAGAGCTTGATGAACGGAATGAGGTAGTAAAGATAACCAAGGCTTTCCACTGGTCTGCTTAGAGGTCCCCAAGTCGAGTTAAGGTAGAATGTTGTCTTGCTCATAACCAATTCCTGAAGCGTCCACGCCCGGGTTGACCACTCAGGATTAGATCCGTCAATGTTGTGGAAGGAGGAGATGTTGGGTGGACAGACCTCAAGGTTTGTCTTACCAGCCCTTTCGGAATCGAATCGGCGCCAGTCCAAGCCTGCATCAGTCTCGGAGTAAGGGGTGTCAAGTTGCACCAGAGTGAAATCTGCAAGAGCATACCAATCACCCATGAGTGACAGTGACTCTGATAGCTCACCGAAGTTTGTCTTGTCGATGCAACAAGTGTCCGTCCAGAGATAACGTTTCTCCCGAGGTAGGAAGAGCTTGGTTTTGAAGATACGGGCAGCTTCTTGAATGGAGCGGTCGAGCTTGATGGCGGACTTCCATCTTTGAAGGCGACTGACCAGTTCATCGAGGCCGTCTCGGATTTGAGCATGCTCGCGGAAATATCTGATGTCGTCATATGCAGCGTTGTAGTCGGCTTGTGCTTGGATGAGCGCTTCCTTGGCTTTCATGGTTTCTTGTCTGATCTCGTCAACCACCGTATTGGCTGCGTCGGTGGTGTTGGCGTGACCTTTCCCGTTCCCGCGAGTCAAGCCTTCCATTTTATCCGATACGCTTTCATGAACCTCGTTGACAAGTTGGCTGAAGATCTTGCGTTCCATCTCCGCAAACCTCAGTCTGGTCTTGGCCTCGTCCTCGGTGTTGTTTGCTCTTCCCAGCTTATCTTCGATTGCCCGGGCTCTCAATCGTCGATCGAGAAGCAGGCCAAGGTCAAAGAGGGCGTCATTGCCCGAAGGGAAAAGAGCCTGAATGACTTTCTCCTGCTCCTCAATATCGAGCTTGCACTGATCCAAAAGAAGCTGTACATCGCTTTTCTGGCTGTCCCCTCCCATTGAGTTCGCAGTTGCACGACCCATAGCTTTGATGCGCGCCCGCTTGATGTCTCCGAGCTTGAGCTCAACCCCCTTCCAGCGATGGGAAAGCATGCAGTACTGGCCCCTGATTCCTATCGATGGAAACTCGACCAAGTCTCCTGTGTCGATGTCGAACATGCGGTAGGGAAGTTGGGTCGGCGGGATGTCCGCAGCCCCGAGAAACTCGACATCTCTCAATCCAGCTACTCCTTCGTCTGGATCCCTGACGAAGGTAGGCTTGAAACGGGGCACAAACCAGAGATTGAGGATAGCTCGCAGTTTCTCTGGACTTTCCCCAATATCTTTAAACGTCTTGGCGATCGCTTCTGGTGTCAAGTCCACCGACTTTGCGAGGTCCAGGATCTTTGTCATGGCGATGCTCTGCATCTTTGCGCCGTCCAATGACAGTGCCATTGTTGAAAAGGAGATATGGTAGCCTGTATAAGGTAGTTCCTTTCTCGTGAGGATATCTCATATAGCTTGATGCTGCAAGGTTGATACGGGATAATATTTCAAGACCAAGTGGGAAGAGACAAAAGCCTGTTGATAAACTCCTTGGTCCACACTTCTGGGCTAGAAACGAGGTAGTCTTCAGAACTGGATAAGAGAGTCATCAAGGTGATGCCGACTCTTTGAGAAGAGGGGTATAATTGGAGCCGAGACTAATCCGGCGTTTTTGTTGTCAAGTCGGAGTGGGAGGTCTGCCGAGCGGCTATCCGCAGAGGCCCTGCATAGTAGGTGCTGCAAACTACCGGACTGGTGGACGGGAGGGTGTGACAAAAAGCCAATTATTTTAGCTCTGCAGCAGCCCTTAAAGCATGTATGATACCACACGCGGCGATCTGTAAGCAAAGACGCACATCCATTGGCTTGAGAAGGATCATGAAATCGCTTTCAGCTGCCATCTTGCAAGCCCCGCATCGAAGGTCGCCGACCAAAAAGAAAGCCCAATGTTCCACGAAAGTAATTGCTGCCCGAGTTAGGTTTCTGGTGAGCAGTCGCCTAGCCATAGGATCATCCCAAGATTGTTGACCGGATTCTCTGATGATTTTACCGCGCTTTCCACTGTCGTTCAAGTGTCTGGAAGCTTGGGCGGTCGCCTTGGCCCTCGGCCTTTCTCAGTCTCGAAAAGCAGCACTCTCCGCAATCTGCCAATCTGTGGCTCTCCAACTGCAACCTTGAGCCGTCATATGCTTTGACCACGCTGAAAATTCCCTTTACTCCCTTTTGTGTCTCTAGATGCGCGTCAAGAAGGTCAAGATCCCATGGCTTCCTATCATCGTGTCCTTCAAGTTCTCGGTCGCTCGGTGAACCAGAAGAGCGTGGAGTGCGACTAGTTTGTGACACCCTTTTCCACTTATGAATTTGCTAGGCGAAACTGACAAACGCAGTGACATCCATCCATGGGATATCTTGATCAACGGGGAGCGCTGGGCCGGCAAAGTTCGCTTGGTGGGGTTCGTCGATGCGTTCTTCGTCATTTGTTATTCGGGCGACTCGCGGTTCGAACATGGCATCGTGGTGTACAGTGAGTCAACTTATGAGTTCAGTTCGTGTGAAAAAATCGGTCCATCCTGCTGATCGAAGCCGCCAGAGGACGATGATGCGATCCGAACAACATTACTGGGAGCTGAGGTGAAAGCCGAAGACATTGGACTTGACGCTATCAACGAAGACAAAACCAAAGCGCCAGAGGACGCTAAACCACCTCGATACTTCAGGTTTGAAAGTGACAAGGGCGGGCTTGACTACCGAATCACCAGTTTGGGCCACCCCATTGGGCTGAAGACGGAATATGCTCGGTCATCACTTCGGAGATACGATATCAAGCTTCGGAAGGGCAGAGATAGAGTCATGAAAAGTATGTACCTACTCATTCTTTGCCTGTCATACAGTGCATGTCTGAATACTGATGATGAGGAACCCGGTACGAATAGAACGCATTCGACGAGGCGTGACTCAGCACGATCTTTTCGACCTGATGCACGATGCACTGAGACTTGGCGTGATCAGCCATGCCGAGCTGATCGGGACCATCGTAGGCAAGACAATTGGAGGGTCTGCACTGGAAGACGTCGCTGGAAAGTATGTCGATGCCCTCGCCGGTGCAAAGGGGTCCAAGAATTTGTCGCTGTCCGGTGAGCGGGTTTGATGCAAAGATTTACTGGATGAATTATTCAAGGCTGTATGAACAAAGGTCTCGACTGCTGCCTCCAGAGTCAATTACGGGTTTGTCTGTCATTGTGCCTTTGTTCCTTCCTGTTGTACGGTACCTGATTTCTTACCACGCCGCAACGATTTGAGCTACGGTCATGTAATTTTTCTAGGGGTCCGGGATGCGAAGACATCTCTAAAGATTCGAAAAGCTCTGATTGCCCCAACCTCCTGACGAGAAATTCCCGGGTCCCAGACAATGACTCACTACTGAGCCCAGTGTCTTAGACATCTTACGCCAAAGCTGAACTCCCTTGTGATGGAACTTCATCATGCCGATATCGAGACCCAGCAAATTCGTAAATCCACCGAATCTTGGCACCTGCGGTCGCAGATCCAACAACGGACATGGAATTGCACGGAAATCCGGACGTACTCCGAATCAAAGATACATGAACACCTGGAATTCGGGTTAATTGTGTCCTCTCCCTGTATCCGAACAGAGAAAACTACTCCGAATATTTAGCATGATCACCTCCGGCATAGCTTCTCTTCTTCTGAAGGGACTCGCTCTTCTACCCAGAACTCAAGCGTCGTCAGAAAGGTAAAAAAGAGTTTCAATTTCTCGAACTCTTTCAGTCACAAAAGATTAAACAAGTCATTAATACCTCCATCAGCATGACCGGGAGCGGACTGATCGATGTGCATTTCCACGCCCTGCCACTGTCATACAATGCCGCCGTCAAGGCAGCCGGAGGGGATGGCACAGGCTTCCCTTCACCCCCTTGGTCTCCCGAACAGGCCATCCAGTCTATGAACATTACCGGATCTTCTCTTGGTATGTATCGCAGCCTTACCTCTGAAATTCAGTATCTGACCTGGCTCAGCCGTTCTCTCCATTTCAGCACCCGGCGCATCCGTGTCCGGTACCGGTCAGGGGGGACGCGATCTCGCGAGAAAGCTGAACCAAGAACTCGCCGGCCACACCACCGATCCACAGTATGAAGGCCGTTTTGCATTCTTTGGCTGCCTCCCAGATTGGCAAGACATCGACGGCACATTGGCAGAGATGGATTTCCTATTCAAAGAGCAGAAGATATGCTCAGGCGTCACAGTATTCACAAACTATGGCGCCTATCTGCCCAGCGACTCCAAGTTTAAGCCCATCTGGCAAAAGCTTCAGGAGTACAAAGCCCTGGTTTTCCTCCATCCGACCGACTTGAACATCACTCCACGCATGCTTGCAAGTGGAAAACTCCCACAGGCCATTGTCGACTTTCCTATCGCCGCCACCCGAACAGCAGTTGACCTGGTCTTCAACAAAGTTCTGCGCGAATGTCCCGATGTAGACATCATTCTCTCCCACGCTGGTGGAACACTCCCGTTTCTGTACAACCGTGCTGAACTGTCCATGCAGAACAACATCATGAGATACATGCTAGGAATCAGCGAGGAAGAGGTCAAGGAAGGCTTCCGCCGGTTTTACCATGACTTGGCACTCAGCGCGAGTGCTTCCCAGATCAATGGGCTGCTGGACTTTACAGACCCGTCGCACATCTTGTTTGGGTCGGATTATCCCTACGCGGGACAGGGCATCATCAACGCCAGCACGTCCCAGTATCGGGAGTTCGTCGCTACAAATCCGCGTGGAGACATGGTGGCACCCGAGGTTCTGAGACAGAATGCGATCGATCTTCTCGCAAAGCATGCCCCATCCAAAACCGACTAGGCGGCAAAGTTGACGTTGGAAAGCCTGATGGGAGGTGGTGTTTTTCTTCGGACATGTTCAGGGGTACAGCGATCACTTCTCTCCTCCACCACCGGTCTCACAAATCTTGAAGATCTCAAGCTTCAGCCCACTCACTAGAAAAATCCAAAATTCAAGAAAATACCCAATAAATTTTTTTTTGTTCAAATTAGGTGTCCTTGTACATGCCTAACCTCAATATGAGCTGCTAGGTGAATCATGACCCTTAAATACAGTGATACCACAAGTTGATCGCCATCTCCCGTTGAAAGGTTGACCCACCTGCGGCAACTCAGCTTCCCGTCCTTACTTACACATCACCCAGTACTTAACTACTCAATCTCAACAATCCTCGGCCCAGGGCTCACCCTACCACTACCACCCTTGTCCTCCCGTAGGCCTGCACCCTTCACCCAAACCCAAATCGGAGTATTCTCTCCACAGCTACACTTTCCCATCCAACCCATATCCCGCACAGTCTCCTCCATGGCTTCTTCATCGTTGCTCGGAATTCTCTGTTGGATAGTCCACTTGCCGTCGCCCTGGTGATCATGGACCTCGTACATGACCACATCACCAGCCCCTATTATCTTGTTATCATTATTACCCTCACGCTTCTTCATGTCCGCTTTCTTGCTCTCGCCTGAATGATCACCATGCTCACATGTGCCATTTTCTCCCTTCTTATTTCCGTTCCCATTCTCGTTCTCATTCTCGCTTTTCTCATCATCGTACGCATAGGAGTATCAGCGGGCACCCGAACCTCGCTGACCCCCACGCCGCGGGTTCCTTGGGACAACGGGCTAGTATCTCTGCTACTCAATGTGCCCGGGGCAAACTCCCAAGGGGGAACAGGGCTGTGGATGAGATTTACACGGGCGCAGTCCTGTCCAGCGCCGTATACTGCCGCTGGCAGCTTCTGTTGCCACTCCTGCTGCTGCCAATTTCCATGGTGCTCCTGCTGGCGTAGGGCTGGTGATGAGCTAGTGCAGGAGGTTGAATGTCCTGAGGAGGGTGGTGGAAGTTGTAATGATTAATGTAAATGGCGGGAACGGCCGGAGGCGGAAAGGGGTAAACGTATGTAGGGAAAGGGGCGTGGTAATGGGGAGGAAATGGGGGAGGATCTAGAGGCAGGGTATCACGAGTTAGCGAATGTCATGTAGTTCAAGGAGCAAGGGCAGAAGGAAGGGCAAGGCGACTCACTCCACACCGTTGGTAGATTAGGCTCATGGGACTGTTGTTGCTGCCGTTGATGATTTAGGCCGCAGCAGCAGGAGCTCCACCTACCGTCTCGAGACATGATGGTGGTCTTTACGTGCGTATGCCGGCCTGATTTGGTTTAGTACCTAGAGAAGTCCTCCAAAGTCGATCTGAGGGTTGAAGAGAGTAAAGTTTTACCTGGCGCTGGAGCAAGTATGTTCTTTTGACGCAAGCTTATTGCAGAGTGAATGGAGAGAACGAAAGATCACAGTTTCTTATGCCCCGATTGCGATATGAGAATTCGGTTCGTGCTCTGCCATGAAGGATGCTCAGTCTCACCCGGAGAAGAATATCACCAAATTTTGTAGCTGGGGAAACTGACTGACTTGTCATCTATGGACTCGTCCACTTTGAGTCACTAGGATAAGCCAATCATATCCGTGACAATTTCACACTGACTGTACTTCAAGGTAAGTGAAGCAGGAGCAGGAACCAGGTCATTGCCAACAGTGTCAAAGAGGATCAGCCTCCTTAAGAGCGTGGTCACGGGGCACACGAGAAATCAACAGTGATCAGACTTAGGTGAGGTGTAATACCAACGTTGAGTCTTCCACCCCACGCTCGTTAAGAGGGAACTAGAATACAGAAAGTGTATTTCGTAATCAAAAATGTTGATAAAGCCAAAGGATATAGAACAAAACGCTACGCAATGCTTCCCACTTGAAGAAAATATAACAACACCGCTTTCTGTCCCTCATTCGTAGGCAACACCAAGAGATCAATCCCCAACGCCATCCCTGACCAACCTCACCGCACCCCCAATAAACCCCCGCGCCACCTTTTTCGGACTGGGACTCCCACCACCACCGCCCATCATCTTCCCTGGGCTGGGACTCCCCACCATCGCCATCTTCCCTTGAGCCGCCTTCCCTTCAGCCCCTCCAGTTGGGACGTTCTTTTCTGCCGCACCCCCCTTCCTCCGCTCCACCTCAGCGACCAGCCCCTTGAGGTATACCTCTGCCTGTACCGTAGCACTGTAAGCTTCCGCCGGCCAACTCCAGACGTTCATCCTACCAGCATCAGCCCCCGCCGCCAGCAGCGTTCTTAAGACCAATAAATTCCCATTTGAACTGGCAAAATGTAGCGCCGTATTCCCATCCAAGTCTGCCTGCGCCAACGCCGCTTGCGCTCCCCCCGGCGCATATGTCAATAACAACTGCACCACCGTGTCATGCCCGTGTAATGCGGCCTCCATTATTGCATCTCGACCCCGGATGTCTTGTTTGAGTATGTAGTTCCCATTTGAGGAGCCCTTTTCGCAGAGATAGTGAACAACTTCGGTGTGGCCATTCGCAGCGGCGAGCATGAGGGCGGTTTGGTGGTCATCGTTCAATGCGGGGGTTACTCGTTCGTGGCCGGCCTCGACGAGGAGCTTGCATATCGCTAAATGCCCCAGAGACGCGGCGAGATGGAGGTTGGAGTTGGCGTTGCCAGTGGCGACGGTGTGGTCGGGGTTGTGGAGGAGGGAAGGGTGGGATTTGAGAATGCGCCGGACGAGGAGGGCGTCGTTGGAGCGGATCGCCCGGCGGAGACGGAGGGAGGGGTCGATCCTGTTTTTTTGCGAATTGGTCAATGAATACGTTGATTTGGACTGGGAAACAGGGAGAAGATCCGAAGACGGAGGAAGAGGGAAAGGGATTGACGTACATATTTGGTATTCTCCTTTTGTTTACACTTGGGTCGCAGGGCGGTTTTGTCAATGCGATTGCGCAAGGTGGTTTGGACGAGTGGGGATGAAGTGACGTCGGGGATTGGAGGCTGGCTGGCGGGCTGTTGGCGGGGAGGCAGTGTGCTCTCGCACTTGTCCCGCTAACTCCGAGGGGCGGGGCAGACTTGGCGGCTGGGTTACCCCGCCATTTAGCGCTGCGGAGGGCTAACCCCCTGTACCTTTTCAGCCCTACGGCATCTTGGAAGGCTTCGGCTCCCGTCTTTTTCTTGAAGATAATTACCAAGATGTGTGCATAATGGGGACTCAGCGTGTAATCTTTTCGACCAGACGCCTTTAAATAAACACTTTACACCTGCAAACTCCACTAGAATGGATTACCTATTAAATACCACACATACTTATTGAACTGATTGCGTCGGCCTTTTTTTTTATATACCTACAGTGTTTATTTGAATGTGTAGAAGGCCGAGTTGGAAGGCATTTAGCGGAAAAGATTATGCCCCCCAAAAAGATTCGTCCCCATTACCCATCCACACAGCGTGGGTACATGCGAACAAACCACGACTGCTGAAAGAAAGAAAATCGATGTTTCTGGCCTGTAGTTCTTGGAATATGGCAGGTTTCTGATCACCACCGAAAAGGCTGTTCTCCTACGAGAATGGAACAGATGACCCAACAGCTAACGGTGATCGCCGCTAATTCGGAAGTGGGGGCTTCCGGCAGCTGATCGGCGCCATCCGCGGTTAGAGACGAGAACGATGAATTAGAATACTCTGATATTGATACTACGAAAACATGATCTCAGTCGAATACAATCATGACTTTGTGTTCCGTGGCCAGATCAACATGTAAAGTCCGTCCAAAAAGAGACATGTGCCGCAGACAGCAATGACCAGTCCGCAAGCGAACAGCAAGTCCTTGATCTCCGAGAGCCCCGGCTCTCTGATGATCTTGAGGAAGCGAAGAATTACGATCGCCACAGCCGTAAGAACAATTAAACATCGCATCGGCATCACGCGGAGCAACTGAGATCTGGTCATGCGCCTACGTCTTGCTCCTGGCAGGGTGTCTCGTCCACTCCCGGCGTCGATGTTGCAGAACTCGCCGAACCCGATCCAAAAGATAGATAGACATCCCTTGGCACCCCGTCAGTATTCATTTACTCCTCTGCTCATGCGCAAGGAACACGTTGTCGTCTGATTTGCCTTGTCGACTTACAAAGCTCATTGACGTGACGAATCCAATAACGGGATCACCCTCGGCGCCAAAACTGTTGCGACCACGAACCATCTTGAGCGCACAGGTTGTGAGCCCGAACCCGGAGACCATGATCAGGAATTCCATCACGTCCACCATGACGTTCTAGTTCCGGCGGCCTGGCAGGTATGATTTTGCACACTGTGTGAGCTTGTTGCTTCGGACGGCGATTTTCTTGCGGTGAGCTACGGTCATCGGGCTTGGGTAGGCAGCAGAGCTTCCCAGTCGTTGTGCGCTGGTGGGAGGATCCAACGGCATTTCATGGCCCGCGAGGGAAGGGGTTGATGGCGACTCTCCCGTCATGGTAATCGGATGGCCAGTATTTCTGAATGACTGCCTGGTAGCCGTGAGCACTACAAGGATGAGCGTGGGCGATTAAGATCGGATGGATATGGTGAAAGCGATTGCTGCTGCAAACGGAGTGAATGGTTGCAGCATTTGAATTTGGCTCAGCATGGAACTCGAGGTTCAACTGAGGTGCTTAGAGCATAGATGTTGGAGTCGCCGTCGGCCGTAACTTCTCTGAGGGTTCAAGAGACCCCCGTTCGTTATGGTCTTTGACTTAACTTGAAAGTCAGCAAGTTCGACAAATTCCGCTCCTCGTCAGGCACACAAATTTCTCGAGCTCAGAAACCGTGGAAAGAGCATTCTGAAGATGTGCATCGTCAATAAACCCTCGCATTTCGAGTTCTCGAAATGTCCCCTTTTCAGGAAAAGCAACGATCCCCAGAAACAACAGAAATCCGACTGGAACAGCCTCCCCGCAGAGATACGTCTCAAAATTTACCGTTACACCTGGGAGCCCAGAATCGTCCCTGTCCGTCTACCATTCCAACTATTCGTGGATGGATCGCCTCTCAACCCCCCGACATCATACTACCAACAGATCAGACACGAAAATCAAAGCCGTTCACACCTCCCTGTAACATTACACCTCAACTTCGAATCCCGCCAAGAGATCCTCCGATACTACCAAGAAAGCTCCTCATTCTCGCTTCAGTTTCAACCAAACGGTGAGGATTTGGAAAGTCCAGGTATTGTCAACTTTCAGCTTGGCCTCTATAACAAAGACATGGACTTTTTGCACATTGATGCAGAAGAGGAGTTGAGCTTACAATCCAATACATCTCATGACTCGTCCTTGTATTGGGTTGACAAAGCATATTTTCTGGTACCCCCTCAAATCCCGAAGTGGTGTTCGAGACACATCAGCTTTGACTCTCGTATTCACCCACTCAGTCGATTGACCAGTGTAGTCAACCCGTGTGTCAGTTGGGAACCGTTTCAGCGGAAGCAACAAGCCTGTGATTTGCTCAGCTGTGTTCGAACAGTCGACTTCTGGGTTGGAAAGCCGTTTTGCGATGTTACAGGGCACTACAGAATTCGTCGCACTCTTGGCCGTAAGAGCACCATTATTTCGAGCCTCGGAGATGTTCTATGGCGCAGAACATCACGCCTGAAACGATTCATCACGTCTGGATGGTGGCGAGTTTGGGACTTCGGCGAGATACAGCCACTTGAACACATGTTCGAGCCACCAGAATTTGAGGAGAGAGAAAATCTCGACATGTTTCGCGGTCCTGCAATATTGACTGAGTGGAATGCTGAAATAGCAAGCATCTTATCGAAGGAAGGGGCACTACTCTTCAATGAGGACGAGGACAACTATCGGCTCAAGACTAATGCCGTCACTCTACCATGTAAACGAGAGTGGTCTCTTTTGAAAGTAGTTGGTGCAGGAATCAGCTTTGATCGCATATCGTCTTATTCGGAAAAATACTCATACTACTCCCACACTCTCCTTGTGACAAGGGGAGAATCTCGGCTTGGAACAGGTAGTTCAATTCAGTTTAATAATCTGGTATGGCCTCAAGGTCCTTGCCTCCTTAAGATCTGGA
>MU864501.1:0-57661 GCA_033296905.1 Podospora australis
GGGGTTTTTTAAGGTGCCAGGGCTGGGTGGGTGTGTATCTTCGGGTGTCCCGCTTCCCCTATTCTTCTCGAATTTCCCCACTCCTTTCTTCGCTGCGCAACCACGCGCCCCCCCCCCCCCCCCAGAAAAAAGTCCAGGCAGGTTCCCGGTGCAAGCAGAAGGGGGCCTTTTTAATACCCACCTTCAGGGCCCCCGTCCTAGCCCCAAAAGCTGTTCCATCCCGACTTTCCCTGGACTCTTCACCCACCGCAAACCGCTTCAAGCCGACCGCAACGGCGCACGCTTTCGGAATTCTGGGGCTCAAGGGGGGGGAAACCCTTCAACAAATTATACGTCGAGACAAGGTGCCAATTTATCAAAAGTTTATACCGGTCGAGTGTTGCCGAAAATCAGTCTACGGATAGGATAGGACAGGAGGTGTAGGTGGCGACGTTTCCTCCCGGTTGCGATGGCGCAATTTGCCGCGTCCACTGCACAGCTACCGGCTCTGTCGCCAATCTCACCCGCATCCGCCGCCGCATTGTCGAACAACACGTCCTCTGGCGCTGGAGCTGCAGGAGGAGGGGGTTCCGCCCCCCCTCCGAGGCCACCTTTGAACTCCGCTGCCGGGGGTGGAGCCGCATCATCATCAACCGGATCCGGAGCCGGGAATGGGCCCTCTTCGGCCGGCACTTCCTCCGCCGCCCAACAACAGCAATCATCCACATCATCACAAGCAGGCCAGCACAAGCGTGTCTACCAAGCCTGTATCCCATGTCGCCGACGTAAAGTCAGATGCGATCTGGGTTCAGTGGATGATCCACACGAGCCGCCTTGTGTGCGCTGCCGCCGTGAGAGCAAGGAGTGTTACTTTAGTGCGACGCGACGAAAGCGCAAGATTGACGATGGCTCTGTTGACGAGGACCCCGAGCACGACGACTACATTCTACGAAACGGCCGCAAACAGGTCCGCGCTACCGAGTCCCCCGTCCCCTCCGCCGCCTCGGCATTCGACCGTCGCCTCTACAGCGACGTGCCGCTCACGCCGGGTGGAAGCCATGGTCGCACTCAGCCACTGAGGCGGCCGAGCGAGCAGCCGCCCAAGAGCGCAAGTGGTGGGAGAAGCAGTACGGCTGGCGAGTTTGGCAATGGAGAACCTAATACGCCCCTCGAAAACTTTGAGGCACGCAGCGTGATGAGGAGGGAGGTGTACGGGCCGCACGATGCACTGGATCTGCTCTATAAAGCAGCTACGGACAAGTTCGTGCCATTTCTGTTTCTTCGTCATCGTGTACATCTCAGCTCCGTGAAGCAGTCTAATACTGACAGCAGCTCCTACAATAATAGCTCGTCGCACAAGCTCGACGAGAACCCCGCTCCAGCTCGCCGTAGTGCAACACACCCGCACTCTATTCACAGTCTTCTCGATACTGGGGATTCACGAAAGTCGTCTAGTCATACTATCACTCCAGGCGCATATCATAATCACAGTCGTCATGCTTCGCGGCAGGAAGGCCAGCCAGCGGAACCACACCAACCGATTGACCCTGAACTCATCAAGCGCGAGCCGTCATCCGAGCCAGGATACAATGAGGCGCTCAAGGCTTGGGCGAGATTTCGCTTCGTGCGGGCAGGCTGGTTCACGGCCCAGGAAGCAATTGATTACATTGACTAGTATGGCTGATTGTTGCCTTGCTGCTGTTTTTTTTGTCTCTGTTGGCTGACCAATCACAGTTACTACAAATATCTTTCACCACTTACCCCTATATCACCACCAACATTCCACAACCCAGCATCACATCTGACTCTGTTGACCGAGGAGCCAATACTAACAGTCACGCTCTTAACGATTGCATCCAGGTACCGTCGCATGCCTGGTACTGGCGGTCATTGTCGTTCGCATGCAATTCACGAGCAGCTCTGGACGTACCTCAGGGGCATGATCGAGCGAGTCGTGTGGGGGCAAGAAGCATTTGGAGGTGGGTTTTGCGGTTCGGGTGCGGATGACATGCAGAACTCGAGCACCGCACCGTGGAGAGGTCTACGCAGGGGCAGTCTCAGAACTCTTGGAACAATAGAGTCTCTGATGATCCTGACCGAATGGCATCCACGGGCGCTCCACTTCCCGCCAAACGAGGCTACAGATGAGCTGCTGTTGCCCGACTTTAGTGCGCAGGCTCAGTTTGACAGTGAAAACCCAAGGCCTGCGGTTGGAATCGGTGGTAGGAGAATCGAGAGCTGGCTGGAACCGGCATGGAGGAGTGATCGCATGTGCTGGATGCTCCTGAGCACCGGCATGGGGCTTGCTTACGAGCTCGGTGTCTTTGACGACATCGATGAGCTGCTCGCGACAGGTGCCATTGCACGGCCCGAGTATGAGGAGGAAGCCTACCGGCTACGGGCAAGCCGCATACGAAGGCTGCTCCTGATCTATCTGAGCCAACTCGCTGGTCGTCTTGGCTGGACGAACATGGTGCCGGATAAGCTCCGTAAGTCGGATGCTGCGGCATACAGCAAGCGACGACCCCATTCCGTTGAGGGGACGACACCAGGAACAAACCAGTCATCTCTGTCCAACGCCTTTAACTATATCCCAGATCTTGAACTGGACGATCAGATCATCCACTGCTGGGCGGGAATCAGCAATGCCATGCACATGGGCAACGAGAAGTTGTTCAGGTCACGAAAGCACACGACGGATATCATCCAAAGCGGGAAGTACATTGCTTTGTTGAAGGAGTTCCAGCCGATGCTCAAGGACTGGTGGAGCAATTTCGAGCGGTTCCGCATGCCCCCGTACATCCGACACGTTCTCACCATTGAGTACGAGTACGTCCGCATCTACATCAACTCGCTCTCTCTGCAAGCTGTGGTTGAGCGGTGCACCAATAATGCAGGTGGGGGACCCGGGGGCAACGGGAGTGTTTCGGGCCATTCCGGACCTCAGCTTTCCCCGCAGACACAGAACTACTACGGCAAGCTCCCGCTCGGCCAGCTGGGTGGATTCGGCATCGAAGACCAGGAGTATGTGCGAGAGGTTGTTAACGGCAGCCGCAACCTGCTCCGGACCGTCGTCGAGGGCTTGCTGCCGGGCGACTACCTCAAGCACGCGCCTGTGCGGACATACTTCCGCATCATCAGCGGTGCCATGTTCTTGCTGAAAACGTTTGCGCTCGGCGCGCCCAAGTCAGATGTCGAGCTGAGTATTGGGCTGATGGACCGCACCGTCGACGCGCTGAGAAACTGCGTCGTGGACGATGTGCATCTCGGGATTAGGTTTGCCGACATGCTGGAGACACTGACGAGCCGGTTGAGAAACCGGTTTATCCACGCCCCGCCGCCGCCGCCACCACCGCTGTCGACGGCCGATGGGCGGTCACCGGGCCCGGGGATGTTGCATGGGGATCATCACCATGCTAATGGCGCGGGTGGTGTTAACGGACATCATGGTTTGGGCGGTGGTCATCATCACCAGAATAATCATCTCGAGCCGTGGCTAAAGTTGAGAGAGAGTGCTAGTGCTGCTGGTAAGTTTTTTTTTTTTTTTCTCCCCCTTGTTCTATTTCGTGAAGATACAACAAACTGACACGTTAATGCAACAGAACGCTCTACCACGCCGGCCAATATCTCCGCCACGCCATGGGATTTAAATACCGGCAGTTTCCCTTACCCGCCGGGATCAGCATCCATGTTTGGCCCGTCCACCCCCGCCGCCACTGCGGGTGGGCTGGATAGTAGTAATTCCAACCATAACAATAATAATAACAATAGCAACGGGTTACACGATGGCGGTGTGTCGATTGACGACTGGATGAACCCGGGCAACGAGATGTGGTACCTTCCTACAGGCGCGGCGTTCTTCCAGAATATCGACAGTAACGCCGTGTCGATGACGGCGGAGGGAGTCAATGTGGGCGGGCTGGATTTGCTGGAGTACATGGCTATGGATCCTATGGATCAGTTTACCATGGATGGGGGTGCTTTCTAGTTTTCGGTTCCTCCCTTCCCAAGGATCTTTTTGGGGGGTTGTGGTTTTCGCTCCGTTTTTCCTCCATTTGGAGCCCCGGGTATCTGTTGGGATTTTGGAGGAAACTCTGGTTTTTTTTCTCGGGAATGCGAAAATATGTTTTGTCAAGAGGGAAGCAAGTAAACGAGGGAGGAAAAAGAATTATGGGTGGGCAAAAAGAATGGAGGGGAAAGGAAAAGGCCCAAGAAAGGTCGTACCTACGCAGGATGAAGAAGAAGAGTTATAAAACAGGGACTAACAAGGAAGCCTTAGTTCTGTAATTTCTTGTCTTCATCTCTTGGCTTTGCTTGCTTGTTTTCCTGATGCTTGGGAGGATAGTTTTCGAGTTTTCTACTCTGCGATGAGTCTCGTGTTCTCTTTGTGTTGCTTTATATGGTCTATTGCTCTTGCTTTCGAAAAAGGGGTACAGTTTCCTTCCCCGTCTTTCTGTGTTTTATGGGTGGATTTTGTCCTTCTCTTTTTTTTTTGTGTCAGTTATGGTATCAAGCCAACAAGTGCTTTACATGTATGCTCGTATCATCATTTCTCTTGAGGGAAAACTTCTGATCTTTTGGTGGAAGAACCATGTCTTTCTACCGAGCGGCAAAAGGACCTATCTATCTATCTAGGTATTTAGGGAATGAGTGGATGGATGTAAAGGAGCTAGACTCTCGACGTTTGAAAATTTGGAATTGAATCAATTAACAAGCGGAATCTCTGGATTGAGTTGGGTTCTGGATCTTGAATAATGAAATTGTAACGTGCTACATGCTGCATCTTGACCACCTACCTGAAGAATCTAGAGCCGAGTCCATAGATAGGAGGTTTGTTGTCGTAAACCTTGGTCGGGTCCTATACGCTCGTGCAGAAGGATTCTTTTCTGACCTGAATAGGGGGAGGGGGCTAGCCGAAATAAGTAATGCCCTAGGTAAACATTCCCTTTGTTTTTGTATCAAGACTTGGTAGATGCATAACAATACTATCCTTACTCCCTTGTCTTGCCTTGAGTTGGACAGCTGGATTTTGTTAGGAGTCAGAGTTCTGTCTGGGATAGAGATAAACATCTGTTTTTTCCCCCAAAAGAATAAAATACGTCTGATATCTATCTATCTATCTATCTACCTAGCTGCCTTTACAGAAGAGATCCTCGTTTTCTTATATTTCTCTTCTCTTACTTGGTCACATCTATTTCTGTCCGTATATATACTGTTGTAGCCGTGACCAGCGGGTATTAAGTAAGCAGCCCTATCCCACAGGTATAAGCACAGTAAGGAGGTATGTACAACAGCCTCCTCCCGGTTTTCGAGCGAGGACCGTCTAATTTCCAAGGTCTCATGGGAATTTGGTCATGAGAAATCAGGAAAGAAAATGTGTTATTATTCTCTATTGGGACACTTGATTTTTCTTTTACCCTATAGCTATGCTGGGGCCCTGACCAGCAGGTAATTCTACAACCCCCCAAAACCGTTTCCTGCAATGACCATACTTCCTGAAGAGCGTGCCAAACCGCGAGAGTTGAGATAGGTACCCAACCTTGTGCCCCTTTGCTTATGAAAAAGTAGATGGAATTGAACAAGAGAAGAAAAAGAGATGTATCTAAACCCCATCCATGTATGCGTGTATGCTTCCCAACCGTGTCTATGCTAAAGCCTTCTTTGTCCAAGATGTATCCAAGAGACAAAATGGGAAAAATATTCCCATTAAGAACGAATAACCCAGTTGCCCAAAGTGAAGAGAATGAAAATAGAAGAAACAACAATAGAAAGAAATGTATGTACCCTCACCGACCCTCGAAAAGCCATTTCACTTACTCCTCATAATAACCCCCACCCCCGTTCAAACACAACAACTCCCCCATAGCAACCCGTTCATCCCACCCCTCCTGACCCCGGATATGTCTCAGATCAAACATCCTCAGCACCACAAAATCTCCTTCCTCCTCCAATAACCCAATACTCTCCTCGTCCCCAATCCCAGCAATATATCTCAGACAATCAGCATACACACCCCGTGGATATTGATCACCCTCTTCTTCATACCTACCCTCATTCTCGCTGCCGAGCAACGAAGACATGTTCCCCACCAGCGCCAGAAATATGATCACGGGTTTGAGGGCTGCTGCTACCGGTGATGACGAGCCGTGAGACCCAGCAAGGAGTAGTGGATCTAAAAGGTTGTGCGACACGTTCCCGGATTTTCCCTTCTTTTTACTGCTACTCCTTGAAGAACCGGTGAAAGCCTGGAGAATGCCTTGGAGGTGCTGCTGGAATAAACTAAGCAGAACAGCGTACCCTCCAAGATTTCGCGGCCAGTCGGGGAGGAGTTCTTTGAGGAAGAGGAGGGCTGCTATGCGGAGTGCTGGTTCCTTTTCAAATCATGACTTGTCAGCTTGCTGTTCCTAAACTGTGGTGGGAAGAGCACAGAGAGGAAAAGGGGGTTGGTTTGTAACTCACCACATGCCCACCAGGTCCCAACGGTGCAGCAGGAACAACAGGAACCACCCCGTGTCTTAATCGATGGTTCTCCATGTAGTTCTCTGCTGCAGCCCCTGAAGAGGAACTTCCTTCACTTGATCTTGAAGATGACATGCCGCTCCAGTAGGGATTACTCGATGGATGGTCCGCCGATTTCACCTCCCTCAGGGGTCTTGGTCTGGTGATGAGCACCTGCATGATCGTCTGCCACTCTTCTGTGAACGCATGCGGGTCAAACGCCACGGTTCGACCAGAATCTCGCGCCATGCGTACAGCCGAAGTGAAAGCCGCCAGAGACGCAAGAGCACCGATGACTTCTGGACTAACTTGTAGGGGGCCGAGGAGGGTGCTGAGAGACGCTGATGCGTACTCTCGCACGTCCATGGGAAGGACGGTTGATACCGAACTGTAGTAACGAGTAAATGAGAGATAGGGGCTTGAAGCGAGCGCTGCGGCGCCTCTGAGGTCGGCACTGGAAGAGTTTTTGTTAGCCACACTGGCTAATCGACGTGAAGTAGGGAGCTCACGTATGCATTTTAGCGAGTAGCCAAGGAGGTAGCCCTCCCAGCCCTCCATTCACATCAACAACCCTCTGAAGGCCCGACATATGCATGTGCCAGTGATCAAGACGGCCGACGTAGCACTGTGAGGTGTGGGTGGTTAGTTGTTGGGTTCGTCGAATTTCAGGGGGTAACCGAGCAAGTAGATACTTACTCCCATGCCAGCCAGCGTTGCAATACAGTGCAGCGTCACTGCATCCGCAGCTTGGTTTTGATCCAGCTTCATGTTCAAGATGGAGCAGATCTTCGAGATGTGGTAGGCGAAGCCCTTCGAGTCAGTCTGCGAGCTGAGAACCGCCTCCGCGATGGCACCGCACATCAACACGCAGTGGATAGCGGCAAAGTCGCCAACCACCAACGAGTAGAGGTCGTCACTTCTGGTTGGGTTGTAGGTCAGGATATCTTCGTACGGGTAAGAAATGTACGGCATCTGGGCGTAGTAGTGCTGAAATAGCTTCCAGTCATCCTCGGAAATGTATGTCGAAGCGTCTTCTTGCGCAGACCACGTCGACGAGGTATCAGCAGTCGTACTATCCAAACCGAAATCCATCGAGGGGACGACCTGCATCCCGGATGAATCTGCAAACTCGTAAGAGACATCGCCCGATGGTGTAAGAGGCGATGAGCGAGAAGATTTGTGGGAAGACGAAGCTGGGGATGCCGTCAAGTTTCGATCTTTAGTAGCTGCTGCTCTTCGCCGTGGCCTTTTGCTCTGGCCCGAGTCCGATACGAAACTGAAATCCTGCGTCTGGCTGCTCCTAGATGAGCCTGGACGGGACTCGTTTCCCTTTTCCACAAACTTGACTTGTCGAGGAGTCTTGGATGAGGTATCTGATACCGAAAATGAATCCGACCCGGGGCTAGGAGTCTGGGCAGATGTGTTGACAAAGGATATGCCGTTGAACTTTTGTCTGGAGACCTGAAGACCACGACGGGTGTTGACTAACTTGCCGTCCTTGACAGTTGCATTGAAGTGATCCATATCGAGAGAGCGAAGTTGACTTGGCGAGCTCTGTTGGTGACTGAAAAGGGGTTGGCAGCGGGCTAGGCCGGATGGTGTTTAGACGGCTGGTGATTGAGGGGTGCCATCTGCTGCAGGGGGAAAAGGGGGGACAGCGGCAAGATAAAGTGCAGAGAGAACTGCCGCCAGGTAGTAATTACCTGCTGGCTGCTTCTCTTCTGCCTATTCCTAGGCGCCATATCTTCGGGGTGGCAGCGGGGCTACATCGTCGGCCGCTTGAGATGGCAGACTGGCCCAAGTCTGTGATGTGAAAGCTCCATTCGGGCCTCTGACACGGTTCCCACCTGCTGCGACGCCTTCTGACAGGGCTGCAGGCTGCCAGAAGATCTACGGCATGTAATAAACTGAGTTTGGTGAGCTGGCCTAGCAACCTCCTGCAGGCTAGGCCGTACGAGGCAATACTTCCGCTTTCGGAAATTCCCTGGCGTATAAGGGAGATGTCACTACGTCCACCAAATCAGCGCTCCCAGTGCTCCACGAGCTGCCCCATTAGTACATGTTACAGGGCTGGGCTTGCTTTTTAAAGTGAAGCAAACCATAGTTTGTCGTATGGATCTTCAAGGTGAGTAATCACTCACAAATACGAGACTGTCTGGGCGTTTGTGATCATGAACCAGACAGTCCTGTGCGCCGAACCGACTTACTGGATCCAACACAACGTTACCAGCCATTTCCATCAAAGATTGATGAGCCGCTGAGATGTGACATAGAATGACAAACCGTACGATCGATAGCTGCAGTTTGGTGGCTCGTCTGTAGCCTTTCGGGGTACGCCACCAATATCACCCCCCAGCTTCTCCCATCCGCAATCCCAAGCACGATGATGTCGAATACGCATCGCGATGGTATGTGCCTCTGAGCCGCCTGGAAAGCGATATCTTAGTTCTTCGTGAGGCTAGCACTGCATAGAAACTTGAGGGTTCCCCGCCGCCGCACATGAGCGGGAACCACGGGAAGAATCGCCCTACTGAGACGCTGTGGTGCGGCGAATACTCTTCCGGGCGTAATGGCAAACCGCTTCACTGTTCTTGGCCTTGGATCCAAGTTTCCAAACTTGAACACCTCGTTCAACTTCCATTAGGCAGTTGAACGATGCTGGCGACAAAGCCAATACAGGAATCCCAAGACTTCGGTGGTGTTGAGGCTTCCGAAGATGCGTTGTTACCGAGGCACTGGGTCTCACGTCAGCATGCCAGTATGGGGTCAACCGTCGTTTTATTGCAACAGCTTTAGAATGTCTTTCCATATGTCCTCTATTCGTGGTGAGAAACCTGGGCGGTTGTTCAAAAATTCGGAGACATCTTGGTACCCTCGAGATCCGTGATCCGTTGGTCAGGCCGTGCCATGGGCAAGCATATGGTACGCCGCTCAGGCAATACGTCGATGCCGCTAGCCTACCACTTTAGATGTGACGTCGTATTCTCTCGTTTTGTGCCTGGCTAAGTATTTACTGCCAGGGTACATGGCTATCTCGAGGTTGTTGTGGCGTCCAGTCTTGAGCGACCAGCTAGCGCACGGTTCTGCGGATCTTACATGAGAATGGGACTTTATGCTCGTGGACCAGGAAAAAGTTCTCTGCAGCTCGGCCGAGAAAGCTTGGTCATTGCCTTGCAGTCATCCCGAAATCCAAGCTGAATCTTGCCGGGATGTCCAGTTTCCAGTGGAACGAGGTCTGTGACAGAACCATAGGGTTTGTATCTGGCAGTCAGACTGTAGTAGACAGGCGTGCGGGTGGTATGATCGGGTTCTTGTACTGATTTGTGAGTGAGAGCCATGGAAAAGTGCGAACCGCTCAGGGTCAACTTCTGGCTTCGGCGTGTGCTTCTTTGGCGGAAAGATGTGAGGGGAAATCGGCACGCTCTCCGTCTTAGGCCAAGGCCCTGGGTGAAGCGCCTGCAGGATGGTTGGCCCGAGATATGCTTTGAGACTCAGATATCTGATGGCACGGCTGTTGAGCCAGTGGTGTTGATGGGTTGAAGACGTCAACAAGGGGGAGCCCCTGCGTGGCACAACGTCAAAGTTGTTGCCTGCTGTTATTCGCAAGATTTTCCCTGTCTCTGCTCCTCCGCATCATTTGCGGACAATGGTCGATGGAATCTGGGGTATTGACCTGGAGCAGGGTCCATCATCATCTCGTATCATCGTAGGTTGTTTGCCCTCTGGAATGATGCCTATTCCGGTGGGGAATCCCGAGTCGGATACCTATCAACACGCAGGCGCGTTGCCGTTCAAGTTAATTACTGTCCATTATTCGTCTTACTCTATCTTGGGAAGTTGTCTTGGATAAGAATCTGATATCCAAGCTGACAGGTCCGGCGAGGTGGCATGACACATACCCGGGAACGAAGATGGAGTTGACCTCGGCATTTTGCGGCCGCAAGGTGAGAAACTCAGACTGTGGAGCTTCTAGAAGATGAAGATGAAGTAATCATGACCAAGTCAGCGATCAGATTCTTAGTGCCCAGCTAGCTGACTAGGTACTGCGGAGGGTCTGGTGACATGGTCCGGAACTGAAGCGGCTCGATATGTGACATAGGACAGAAACGAATATTGTTTACGTACCTACTTGGTAGGGGAGTACCGGGCCGGTTTGGCATACGACGGGATAGGTGAGATGGATGGATGTTCCATGGAGTTAGGTAAGACAAGATCCATCAGAATGTAGGGTAGATCAGATGGAAATGTTCCGGAAATCCATCGGATGCGGCGTCGAGTTTGATCTGTACCACCCGAGTCACACACACATACTTGTAAGTTGTAGTCGGGAAGGTGGGTAGGTGGAAGCACCTAACCGATCGCCCCTTCCTTAATCGTGCATCGTGAGGCCGTTGATTGGTCACGCCGCCAACTTACATGGCCCGAATTACCCTAACCCTTCTTCGCCCCCTATTATTTGACAGTTAGTGACATCCCCCCTCCCCCTCCCTGGTCGTTTGGTTGGGGTGGTGTCACAAAAGTCAGGTAAATCCGACTTCCTTAAACGGCTGCCTGCTATCTTGCCCCCCCTTATCACTTGTTTCATTTTACCCTTCTTACATTATCATTGTACTATGTTCTATAAATTACCTTATCACAAGAAATGATAATCCAACTTTAACTTTTTTTTTAACGGCTGCCTGAAAACCAAAACCTCTTTCTAACGTTGAATTCGCGCCATCTGCAGAAACATGATGCCGGCCAAGCACCTACTCCTACATATTCCCACCTCAACCTTGGTGTCGGATACAGGTAGGGTCCTTCAAGATACGAAGATGTGGTTGTGATGTGATGCAACGGACGTCCGAGAAAATGCGACCTCGTCTCCAGGAATAACCCAGAGTGAAGAAGAAACGTAATCAGGAAAAAGAAGCCCAAAAAAAAAATATATAAAAAATAACCCGAAATCCTCCCGCATTTTGACCGACCAAACTCCGTGCTGACAACTCGCAAATGCCACCCGTGTGTTATTCTGATGGCATGTCCTTGCAATCTGGCATGCCTTTCTGCCAATTCGCCTCGGCGTACGGTAGCAAAAAGTCTTGCAGGTTGTAGTTTGGTGTCATGTACGGGACGATATCGTCAGCGGCAGTGTAGTTGCGCTCGGGAGCCATGTCCTCAAGGGCGAGAATAATGTCATCGTTGATGCTGCAAGAAGTCCAAGATTAGCATCAGCTGGCCTGATTTTCTAACTAGACCCGTGCCATCTTTCATGCCACGAACCATCCCCCTGTCCCAAACACAGCAAGAAAACAAAAACATGACCTTACGCCAAGGTAACATGCGAGAGAGGAAATGGCAGCAAAGGAGAGAAGGAAAGAAGAAGAAGAAGTATCTCACAAGTCGTTAAACACCAAATCCACTATGAGAGGCTCCTCCCCTTGTGAGGGAAATCCAGCCTTGGCCTCAAAAAATGGCGGTAGCTCATGCTGCTCTCTCGATTTGTGAGGTGTGTCGTCTCCGTCGGTGCCAAAGTCGTCCACAGTCCTATACCCGGCGTTCAGAGCACCCTGCCTTCGTTTTCCTCCATCCGGTGCTATTTCTTCCCCTCGCTTCACCACCTTTTCTCCCATGGCCCCAAACTCCAGGATAGGGTCCATGCAAAGCTCTCCCTGTATCCTGTCAATCTGGGGCACCACCGATCTCTTCTCTATTCTCCTGCCTTGTTGTGCGCCACGCTTGTTCATGTTCGCCAACACTTCCTTTGCGTACTTCCAGTCTACATCCATGATAGCAACCACCTTGCTGGGAAAAGGTGAAATGACATAGTTGTCATCATATGTGAAGGGGCCCTTGTAGAGATCGAATCTTGCCATGCCCGTGTTGGAGATATGTAGGCGTGGGATGTGGGACCGCGTCTTGTTGACGATGATCTGCCCCATGGAATCACCCAGGAAGGTGAAGAGCGAGTCAGGGTGCGTGACCTCGACGCATGACAGGCAGTAAGTCTTGGGGTTGCAGCCGTACCTGTAGAGGAGCAGAGTTGAGTAAGGTACTTGACAGAGAGGAAAGATATGGAAGCCTTTAACCTACACTTTGCCTAGATTCTGTTGGCTACGGAAGGCTGTAATCTCAGCAGAGATTCCCAAGCCCGCCAATCTCCTGGTGCGACCAACAGGGTTCTGGCTGCCAGGGGCGTGGTAATCGAAGGTGAGTCTGTTCCAGTCGAGATAGCGACGCGAGTAGAGGAACGGCGAAGCAGAGTTGTTGGTTGCTGTTCGGTTGGGATTTTGGACTGGTAGGCCAGAATCGATTGTGGCTTGGGGATTCGCAGGACCGGTGAACCCGCTGTTGGACGAGTTGAAGCCACTCATGGAGAACCATCCAATCGTCTCACAGTAGCGACCCGACTCTGAGGCTGTTGAGCTCTGATCGTAGACCACAAAGTCTCGCAGATGACTATGGCCGCCTAGGATCTTCTCAGTTTGCTGGATTGTTGCCGAACCAATGAGGTGGGTACTCACCAAAGAAATGAATGGGGGTATCAGGGTGGAAATTCCGGATGTAATCATGAATGGCCTTGAACGTGCTGCCTCGACGGCCCTCACGGGCGGGATTGTGACCCAGAATCAGGAAGATGTCAATGTCGTTGCATGTGGCGATCGCTTGATTGAACCAATCTTTCTTGAGCATTTCGGCCGTGGTGGTGGTCCTCGTGATGTTGACGTTGCCGGTAAAGTCAAACAGCACTCCGAATGCCATGACACGGAGACCTGTGAGTTTATTGCTGTTAGACGCTTTTTTGCACAAGGCTCATGAAGCTGTGATGGGTAGAATACACGCACCATGAGGAGTGGTAAAGTACTTGTATGGCCGTCCAATATACTCCCACTCCTGGGTCTGCGGGTTCATGATCTCGACGTTCGACGTTAGATATCTATCTCCCCATGCCTTGCTGAAGTTGTTGAACGTTAGGTACGCAACCTGGGATACATAGAGCTCGTGGTTTCCTAAACCGGTATCAGTTAGGCTGAACACACAACTTTGTGGATCATGTCTGAATGAGCAACAAACCGATCGTGAGGAGGTCATAACCCGTATTCTGAACAAAGAATTCGTTCGAAACCTCGCCGTTTGGTTTAGTCGTATCACTGAGCCCGGTTCCATCATGAAGATCCCCTGGCGAGCACGGTCAGTTAGGAAGAGTTTCGAAAAAAAAAAAAAAAGAAAAAAAAGATGAGAAGAAAAGATACACACCAGAGTCGAGAAGCAGCAGGTCCACGCCCATACAATCTGCTTTCCTCTTCATCTCAATGACAAAGGATGTATAATCACCCCAGTCAGCGCCATAGTTCCCTTCCTTGATGTGTCCCGCTAGCCAGCCATGTGTATCAGACTAGCATGGTGTTAGCAGCGATAGCTTCTCATCGAAGCTGAGAGCAACACACCGTATGCATCACATTCAACTGGCCCCATTGCAACGGCCTATCCGGCCCGTAATCAGCAGCTAGTGCTCCGGGCTGCATCCGCCTCACAAGGCGGACGTGTTGGTCGGGCTCAGCAGGGCCGTAGCAGCTATCGCATCCTAGCACACCACCGAGGGCTGTGAAGCCAGACAATAGTGAGAGGCTTCTCATCATCCGCAGATGGATGTATCTACGAGTGTCGTGAGTGCGGGAAAGCAGATCACGCAATAATCTGTTGGGGTGTCAGGGTACCGAGGTGTTTGTTTCCGCTGCCAGTGCCTGTTCCCTTATAATATAGCCGGCAGGGATAGGGGGGAAAATAAGCAATTAATGTTGAGGCGTCGACTTGGCTTGGGTGTGGGATCACCGTGTTTGTGGTTGTACCGAATCTGTGAAACAACAGGATAACCGGGACGGGAATTGGACTTTGATATACAAACAGGGATAACAGCGAAGACATCGTCGTATACCTGTTCTAAAGGGTTTATCGTCCCGGTAGCAACAGGCCTGTGTTCCTCGAGCGTTGGTCCAAGGGAACTAAAGAGTAGCAGAAGTGACACTCGGGAAGCGGGCGAGTCAAGCTACCTTGGATCCATCAAGCGGCTCACCACTTCCCGGGACCTGGCGACGCCATCCGGCCATCAGCGGGCGGATTCCCGTTGGGTAACTATAGGGCAGGTATGTCAGCACTGTGGCTATTTCGAGTATGCAGTTCTGGTGTAGTTGCGGTTCGAGAGTGGAACGGGATGTGAGTTGGCATGGAGACGACAACGACTGGCGAGTCGACGAACACAAAGTAGCCACGGTCTCACCGACACCGACATATTCCAATTTCTGAGCGTTGAGTCGATGGTGCCTCCGAGGAACATTCATTACTGACTTTACTGGATAGCTTTATGCATAAAAATTAGGCTGACAGAGACTCGGATCCGTGGTTCCACGAAAGTCGATCCGTTGATGTTTGGGGGAGAGTTGATGACTGTGGCAAAGGGCATCTGAGAGTATTAAAGAGGGAGGGTTTTGCTTGCAATGAGCAGCATTAAAACTGACAGCAACAACTTATGGTTTGGTTGTTCAAAATGATGTAGTTGAGTAGACCCGTTCTCACCATCTCAAGTCAAAGAGTTCTTATCAGCCGATCATTATCTCTACCTGCAGCTCTGTCTTGGAGGCTTTTCGGACATGGATCTATTTACTGGAGAAACCAGATATCTCGGCCCTCTTTGTGGTCAGGATAACAAATATATGAATGGCAAGCGTCGGATTCATTACTGCGACGAAACAGCATTGCCACATACCTGGTCGCAATCGTTGTCTTATAGATAAAACGAGTGCACGAGGAGCGCCCCGAGTCAGCCAGAGAACAAAAGATAAAAGGCTTATTACACTGACTTTCTAGAAACTGTCTCGCGGACTAGATACGACAGATCTCACCAGAATGCCGAAGCGGATTTCTCGAAACACGGCATCTCTTGATGTCATGACGGTATTGAATTCCCACCGAGCACAGCTCCCAGAAAGTTCGATGATTTGCGCAAGCAGATCTCGAATCAGAATGGCTGCTTTTCGATTGATCCAATACCACAGAGATTGAATTTTGTTCCAAAAAAGCAACTGCTGAAGACCGCTACACAATGATCCCAAGTCTAAAATTTGCTTTTTTTTTTTTTTTTTTTTTTTTTTTTCCTTTTCCAGATCTTGATAACTTCAAATGTTGGGTCGAAGTTGATTTTAATTCCCGTTGTTGGATGCCCATTGTTTCAGATCCCTGCTCTGATTGGGTCTCGGGCGCAAATGCTTGCCCGCCAAGAAAACTGGGCTGAGCCAAGCTTGAAGTCTGCGCTAGCCTAAAACGGTTAGGCACCGCTACCCCGCGCAGAAGCCTGGTGAAGCTTCTGGAGGGGCCAGGAGCCTGCGGGAATGAGGATCGTGGGTTGTTGGAGGTACTCGCAGGTTCCTGTGCCATCATTCCACTTCTCGCTCATCCTCTCGGGCAGCAAGCGGATCTTTCCAGTTTCCTCAACCTCTCCACCGCAATCGAAAGATAAATTGACTGTTTCTCTCACTTCTCTGGCCATTTCTTTGTTCATTTTGCCTCCAGAAATAAAACAACATTTGCCAACCAACGATACCCCAAACAACAACAAGCTCAAAACCAACTGCGTCAAAGTGCAAATAATTGAAGCCTGACGTCACACATCTCAAGCTTCAGCAATCGTCACAACCAAAAACAAAAAGGCGAATACACATTTCACTACCTATCGAACACAACCACAATACCACATTCGAGACACTTGTCTCGCAAAAAGAATAAGTCACGATGAACTCAAAAATGGAGTTTACCGACCGGGCCAAGAAGGCGTTGGAGGACGCCATGGCTTTGGCCGAACAATACGCACACACTCAGCTGCTGCCAGTCCATCTGGCCGTTGCTCTCCTCGATCCTCTTCCAGACCAGAGCAAAGATCAACAAAATGCCGTCCCAGGAACGACACAAACACTCCTCCGACAGGTCATTGAGCGCGCTCATGGCGATCCTCAACTCTTCGACCGGGCTCTCAAGAAGAATCTTGTCCGCCTGCCAAGCCAAGACCCCCCGCCGGAGCAGGTCTCCATGGCACCAACCTTCAACACCGTCCTCCGCAAGGCCATGGACCTGCAGAAGGTTCAGAAAGACACATACATAGCCGTTGATCATCTAATCTCAGCGCTCTCAGAGGACCTGTCGATCCAGACTGCCCTCAAGGAGGCCAACATCCCCAAACCAAAACTGGTTCAGGAGGCTATTCAGGCCATCCGCGGAACCAAGCGGGTCGATTCTCGCAACGCCGACACGGAACAAGAAAATGAGAACCTCGCCAAGTTCACCATCGACATGACGGCGATGGCCCGAGAAGGCAAGATCGACCCCGTCATTGGCCGTGAGGAAGAAATTCGCCGGGTCGTCCGCATCCTGTCTCGTCGTACCAAGAACAACCCGGTACTCATCGGTGAGCCCGGTGTGGGTAAGACAACCGTCGTCGAGGGTCTTGCCCAGCGAATTGTCAACCAGGATGTGCCCGACAATCTTGCGGCCTGCAAGCTGCTTTCTCTGGACGTTGGTGCTCTGGTCGCCGGCAGCAAGTACAGAGGCGAGTTTGAGGAGCGCATGAAGGGCGTGTTGAAGGAGATTCAGGAGTCTAAGGACATGATTGTTCTCTTTGTCGACGAAATCCACTTGCTCATGGGAGCTGGCTCCTCGGGTGAGGGTGGCATGGACGCTGCCAACTTGCTCAAGCCCATGCTCGCCAGAGGTCAGCTTCACTGCATTGGCGCGACGACTCTGGCCGAGTACCGCAAATACATCGAGAAGGATGCGGCTTTCGAGCGCCGTTTCCAGCAGGTCCTCGTCAAGGAACCCACCATCCCCGAGACCATTTCGATTCTCCGCGGTCTGAAGGAGAAGTACGAAGTCCATCACGGTGTCAGCATCGCAGATGCCGCCATTGTCGCTTCGGCCAACCTGGCTGCTCGCTACCTGACTTCCCGAAGACTTCCCGATTCAGCTGTCGACTTGATTGATGAGGCTGCAGCTGCCGTGCGCGTCGCTCGTGAATCTCAGCCCGAAATCATTGACTCGCTTGAGCGTCGTCTGCGGCAGCTCAAGATCGAGATCCATGCTCTGAGCCGTGAGAAGGATGAAGCTTCCAAGGCACGCCTTGCTCTGGCGAAGCAGGATGCTGAGAATGTGGAGGAGGAGTTGAGACCGCTTCGCGAGAAGTACGAGAGGGAGCGTCAACGCGGCAAGGACATCCAGGAGGCCAAGCTCAAGCTCGAGGCCCTCCGTGTCAAGGCCGAAGATGCCAGCAGAGTTGGAGACCACAGCCGTGCTGCCGATCTTCAGTACTACGCCATTCCCGAGCAGGAGCAAGTCATTCGCAAACTTGAGCGCGACAAGGCGGCCGCCGAAGCCGCCCTCAACCAGAACGGTGCCGACACAGGCGGTTCTATGATCACCGATGTTGTTGGTCCCGACCAGATCAACGAAATCGTCGCTCGCTGGACCGGTATTCCCGTCACCCGGCTCAAGACCTCGGAGCGGGAGAAGCTTCTGCACATGGAGCATGCTCTCGGAAAGGTCGTTGTCGGCCAGAAAGAGGCGGTTCAGTCCGTCTCCAATGCTATCCGTCTGCAGCGCTCCGGTCTTGCCAACCCGAACCAGCCCCCGAGTTTCCTCTTCTGCGGTCCTTCCGGTACCGGTAAGACGCTTCTCACCAAGGCTCTTGCCGAGTTCCTGTTTGATGATCCGAAGTCGATGATTCGCTTCGACATGTCCGAGTACCAAGAGCGTCACTCGCTCAGCCGCATGATCGGTGCTCCTCCCGGCTATGTCGGTCACGACTCCGGTGGTCAGCTTACCGAAGCCCTTCGTCGCAAGCCTTTCTCGATCTTGCTCTTCGATGAGGTCGAGAAGGCCGCCAAGGAGGTCTTGACCGTCCTTCTTCAGCTCATGGACGACGGTCGCATCACGGACGGTCAAGGCCGTGTCGTCGACGCCAAGAACTGCATTGTTGTCATGACATCCAATCTTGGTGCTGAGCACCTCGCTCGCCCCACCGGCAAGGATGGCAAGATTGACCCTCAGACCAGAGAGCTGGTCATGAACGCTCTGCGCGGCTGGTTCCTCCCCGAGTTCCTCAACCGTATCAACTCGATTGTCATCTTCAACCGTCTCACCCGCAAGGAAATTCGCAGGATTGTCGACTTGCGTATTCACGAGATTCAGAAGCGGCTCAACGACAACGACCGCAACGTCACCATCAGAGTGTCGGAGGCGGCCAAAGACAAGCTCGGTGCCGCTGGTTACTCACCAGCCTATGGTGCCAGACCTCTCCAGCGTCTGCTTGAGAAGGAGGTGCTCAACCGCATGGCCGTCCTCATCCTACGCGGCAATATTCGCGATGGCGAGGTGGCTCGCGTCGAAGTCGTTGACGGCAAGGTGACTGTCCTTCCCAACCACCATGACAGTGATGGTTCGGACTCGGAGATGATGGTTGACTCGGACGATGCTCTTGATGAGGTCGCGGGCGACTCGATGGATGAGGACCTTTACGCTGACTAGGAGTCTGGTAAGGGCCAGATGAAGTCGGAGTCTCCTGATATCAAGATGGAGGGAGAGGCTTAAAGAGTCAATGGAAAATTCATAAACATATGGAGCGGTTGTTATGACCATGGGATTAGGAAGGGCGTTTGCATTGGGCATTTTATGATTGCGAAGGTTTATTTCAAGGGTTTACCGGGCATAGGGATATTTTATGACAGAGGGGTGGCAGTTTTACGCCGTCGAAATGCCCCGGAAAATCAACAAGAGGCTTGTACATTATGTAGACGACGTGATGAATATAATCATGTTTGTGATTAAGATATTTTGCTGTAATGACATTGTGATTCGTGTTCAAGGTGTAATGTTGAGTGTTTGACGTTCGTGGTTCGTGGTTCGGGGTTCGGGTCAAAGTCAAGGGATTGGTGGTTTATATGTGCCCCATAATTTCCATCCAGTCAGAGGCAAGAATTGATTTACCCCAAAAAATGTTCCATTCTGGCGGGCGGCTCATCTTCGGTGCGTGCGCTGCAACCCGACTCTCACAACGAAGCCAGCTGGAGGTTGCCCGGTCTTTCTTTTTTTTGCGAATTTATTTACTACCTGGAGGAAGCGACCGCGCGCAACTTTTCCGGTCACCGGCGCCCAAATTTTTTAAATTTTTTTCGTCCTTCGAACCGACCGACTGATCGATTTTATCCCCGAATTACCCGTACGAACGAATGAGGTAGTAGGAGGGGGGAAACGAGAGACAAAGAAAAAGCAAAGATGAACTCGTTAAACCTAAAGCCAGCAGCGCTGCAGCTGTTGGCAGCAAGGCCGACGGCGACGACAGCAACGGGGAGGATATTTACGAGGTTGGCGATGGGAGCGATACGAACGGTGTATATTCCCAAAAAAGACAGGCCGGTAGAAGAGCGGGGGATGGCGAAATTCAAGAAGGGGAGGGGGTATTTGGGGGAGCAAAAAGATCCTCAGCCGGAAGGGCACGGGGAGCGGATATGGATTTTCAGTCATATTATGGAGGGGCATGTTGTTTGGAGTTTTACTCCTGATATGAGGGTACGTCTTTTTATCTTTTCACACACACCTTGGGGAGGGGGCAAGAGCAAGAAGGCGGGGTATACAGAGGGAGGGCGTCAAGAGGGGGAATAGGACGGGATCAAGAGGGGGGCAAGAACAGAACAGGGAGAGAGTTTGTGGTGCCGCAAAAAAAAAGAGGGGGAACATCTCAGGGAGGAGCAGGACTGGAGGAATTGGAATGGAGTCATACGGTTTAGGGGAGGGCCGGAGAGAAGAGACACGCCATGGAGAAACCAAGAAACAGAACGCTAACAAGAACAAAAAACAGGTCAACAAAGCCTTCCGCCAATTCCCCTACACCGGAAAGAAAAACGTCCCCGCAAAACTCCGAAAAGACTACTGGCGGCCCATGGCCATCCTCGAGTTCCCCAAGGGTCTGGGGGATGTGGGGAGAAGCGTCTACCACAAGTGCCGCGAGCTGAAAAAGCGCCACGAGCTCGAATGGGAAGACGAGTCGCTGCTCAACATGACCAAGCGCCAGCGCGGCAGAGAGCTCAACGACCAGAAGGCCAATACCGTCGCTGATATCGCGTACGTTCTTGCTGGTAACGGAAAGGGAAACAAGGTTCCGGTGACCAAGGTCGTGAAAGAAGAGATCCCGCTTCAGGGCAAGAAGAGCCAGAGTACGGCGGCCACTGCTCCTGTGGAGGGTGAAGAGGGAGAGGGAGAGAAGAAGGAGGTGGTGGTCAGGACCAAAACTGTGGAAAAGGTTGTCGAAGAGCTGGATGCGGAGGGAAAGAAGAAGTTGCACGAGGTCACGGTGTACTGGGCCAATGAGCAAGACCGCTATTATGCGGAGAGCTGGTCGAAGAATGTGAGCCATGTTGTGGGATTGCCGGAACGGGTCTATACGAAGAGGGAGGATCCGAAGAAGAAGAAGTTGAGGATTGAGGGGGAGAGGAAGGCGTGGGCGGAGAGGAACCAGAAGGGGATCGAGGGGAAGGTGGAGGAGGTTGCGCAGAAGGTGGTTGAGAAGGTTGCTGAGGACAAGGTTGCTGCATAAATGATGGGGGAGAGAAGAAGAAAAAATGTATTTGTAGGCTTTGTACAACAAAATGAAGATGATTTGTGTATACCAAGGGTTAGAAGGTATATTATGATGGATCTACAACATTAAGAAGGATGCCTGCTATCTTCTTCAATTCCCCCAATAGATACTCGCCCTTTGTTTACCCTGAATCTTACACCAAAAATAAGAACCCTTTACACCTTGATAGCAAAAGACTTGAGATACTCATAATCAGCCACATTTGCATCCACCGTCTCCCTGATGAGCTTCTGGCCCCTTTCCCCGTACTTTTCCCTCCACTGCGCATTTTCTTCGTCAACCGAGAGAACCTTCTGTCCTTTGTCAGCGTGTTTTTTTTTTCCCCACCTCTCTCTCTTCCAAAGGGAAAAAACTTACAGGCCCATGCTCCCTGGGCTTCAACTCGGTGCTCCCAATAGCATCATCATGGAACCCGTTCCACTTCTCAAACGCCTCCACCGCTCTCTTTTTGTCTTCCTCCCCATCCCACTTGAGCATTCGTTCGTGGAAATCAATCCCCACGTCCTGGCAAAATTTCTTTAGGACATCTGCCGGTTTGTCTAGGAGATCGTCCGCGTCGACTACTGTGATCTTGATGTCATTGTTGCCAATGACGGATTCTGACTTGAGATAGTCGAATAGGCGGCGGAGCTCGTCGTAGCCGGCTTCGCTGGGCATAAAGTTTGAGAAACCCGTTTTGGCGTCCAGGGGCGGGATGGTGCAGCGGTAGTAGGACGGGATGGCGCGGCGGGGGTGGCGGATGAGGAAGGTGAAGTGGAATTTTGTGAGTAAGGGGAGGGGGAGGACGGTTGGGTTTTGGGGGGTGGTGCCGTTGGACAGGAAGGTGTTGTATTGGTCTGCCAGGGAGGGGGCGAGAGAGGCGGGAGCGTTGTTGGGGGGGAGGAGGTAGTGGGCTATGTCTTTTATGAAGATGCGTTTGTTCTGTTCTCAATGTAAGTTATACTGGTACTGAAAATGAAGGTGGAAGGTTGAGGGTCTGAGGATTATGTGAATGTACGAGGGGGGAAATCAAGCTACCTCTGTGTTCTCGGGCGGGTTGAGCACTTGGTCGACCACATGCTTGTATGTTACGTCTGCGAAACCACTCTTCTTTCTGGCTTCTTCATCTTTTGCGAAGCGTTCACTTAGCCTCTCTGGACCGTAGTAGAAGGCTGTTGAGGTCAGTTATGAGTCCGGATTTGGACATGGGGGACATGGGGCTCGGTTTACCATCACCAAACGGTTCATGAATACAGTACAAGATATCATGTCTGGTCATAAACACTCTCTCAAAAGCAGTAGAGCAGGCTCTTGGGTGAGTAGCAACGAAGATGGGTTTTGAAGACATTTTTTGGCTATTATTTTTGGTGATAGTTCGGCAAGGCGGAGGTGGTAAAAGACAAAATGTAAGATGACATTCCTCCGTCCCAATTCCCAGATTTCAAGGGCGTCCATCCTCTCCGCTTTTAAACACATACACACACAAGAACCTTGGAAAACTCTACAGCCGGCCTTGGGCCGGACAAGGTGTTTGTTTTCGGTAACCACCGGTTTCTTTCTGCTGCCTGCTCTGCCATGATTCAAACTTTTTTTGGGTGGGAAGCGTGGGATGTGGCAATTGTTAGACAAACCCACCTTGTTTCTCCTCGGGGGAATAAGCACTATACCAGTTTATAACTGAGAAAAACTCAAGAAAGAAACTAATTGATCAATCTGGGAGGTTTTTCATAGTAAAAGTCAAGAGGACGTTCATGGTTTGGCAAGGCACGTGCTCTTGGCATGGAGATCCCATGATGCTGTGAATCTGGGAACGTTGTTGGAGATGGGGGGCTCAATGGTGTCATAGTTCCTGGGTTGTATGTGGGGGTTCGTTCCTCTTCGATGAGATCCGTCCGGGCTTGGAAATCTCTGCCTTGTGTTCAAGTTCCCCATTGCATGCAGCAACATTCCGGTTGTGCAAGGAACCCAATTGGGTCGCTTTCTTTCCTGTCTCCTGTATTGGACTACTAATGGCCACGTGCCTGGAGATGAGTTATCATTTTTTAGAGAGAGAAGAAGGAGTGATACTGACAAGTGCAGACAAGATCAAGAGAGTTGCTGTTGAAGAAAGAAAGGGACCTGCCGTCCGGATCGAGGTACCGTTCGGAGGGCCCCACATCATGTCGTGAAGTTGGTCGTCGCTGCCTTGACTTGGTTTCCTCTTTCCAAATGCTAGGTACATTGAGTTGCCATGCTCTTTCCAAGTGCCCTAGGGAGTCGATGTGTTCTTTCGAAATCATTAATAGAGATAATAGAGACATCGGACAAAGAGAGCGAGAGGCACAAGTCTAAACCTCCTACAGCATATTAGGCTGGAGACCCACTTCTAGATGAACAAAGTCTAGGAAAGAACGAGCATCACCATCGTTCTTTCCCATTTCTACAGAAATGTGTTTCCTAGGCGAAAAAGAACCAAAGGGACTTTAAGAAAAATATAAAAATATAAAAAATATTACTTAAAAAAAAGCAACCAAAAAATACGGCAATTTCACTCCGGTACGGGGAATCGAACCCCGAGCTTCGCGGATTTGGTTATGTTAATTTAACTTGAAAACGCGATATGTTGACCGTTACACTATACCGGATAGTATTTCTCGCTGTATGACTGCAGCAGAAACGCCCCACATATGTTTCTCAATCGTGCCTTCTCTTTGTTTTCCCCCTCTATCCACGAAAATCATTATGCAGTGACGGCTTTTTTCCGACAAGAGAAGGTTCACTCGTGGACGATTATACTGCTCTGTCTCTGTAAAGCACTTTTCTAGGGAGAGCTAACCTATGCAGTTTCCTCGTCCTGGTGGTCCTCTTACACCGGATCATACGCTTCAGTGCTAAGCTGTATGTCTAAGACGTGATATATAGAATAATAGCCCCCTGTGTCAAGTCTCGTAACATTTAAGACACATCATTTGCCTTGAGATAGCAGAGATATATCATATTGGAGCTTACAGGATGCGTCTATATCAAAGTTCACTTGGAGTAGGGGTTCTCCACCTCTCTAAGCATGTCGATATATACCGTGACTCCCTTGAGCAGACCGATCCTGCCTTTCATCGTCCACCATCATATGATTTGATGTGTCATAAACCGGGAAGCGGAAGGCACAGAACTCTCCCATAGGCTGATGCCAATGCACTTCGATCGTCCTGGAAATTGACGTGATTTCTTCTTCCCCCCTCATCAAACCTTCGATCGGCCGACTTCAAATTGAAGCCACTGCAACAAACTCATCCTAAACCTGTCACATCTGATGCGGCATGTGAAATCATACTCGACCGCCTTAAAGACAAATTGCCCCAATCATCAAAGACAATGCAGCTTTCGGTGTTCGGGCGGTGAGTCCAGAGTCCGCGCCGAGAGCAAACTGACAGACTTCAGATTTCCCAAAATACTCACCTGCTTCACCACACTTGTCAGCTGTCAAAAGCAGCTAACTAGACCGCGGTCGGTCTGTGGGTGTTGACCTAAAACAAAGTGACGCAGCGGCGTGCCCACCGGTACTTTCGAATATCTTCGCAGCCTGGTTGCGTCATTCTCACGATACTCTGTCTGAGTTTGTCACGCTCACGGTCGGCAGAGACACTGCCTCCCTGATATCTGTCAGAGTAGCTGTCAGCAAATGTCATTGACCTGGGATGGCATTGATGTGTGCTTTGACAAGACAAGCAAACCTGACTCTTTCGAGATCGATTCTGGACAAGGCCTCCCGGAGTTTGAGAAGATTTCGGAGCAACCTGGTTTACTGACGGTTTCTGCTGGCTCGGACAAGCTGTTACTGTCAGAACGAAATTTCAAACGACTTGAAAACAATGAAAAAAAGCTTACCTCGAACTACATGCCAACGTTTGAGCTTGGCTTGATGTTCAGCCATTCAAGGTACCGACCCTCTGGCCGAGGCTTTACCCCCAATGCATTAGGGCTTGCATCAGCGTCAATGGAACTTGCCTTTGCAAACCAAACACCTCTTAATCCTCAGTATCCAAGCACACACTCCTTGAGGCCCAGCTACCCCCAAGCTAACCGTTCCTGACCAGATATCGCGATCGAAACGTGGCGGTATCTTGAGTACACCTCCAACAAGGAATTCAGACCCCCCACCAGCGAGACATTTGACGCCCCTCGCTTGTTGAGACACACGAGAAGTGGCCGCCGGTATGCAACTGCGAGAACGCCGATCATTGACTCTGGCTCTCTCGCCATGAGAGGACTTCCTTGTCAGCGGGATGAACTAGTCGCTTGGGAGTTCTTCCGGTCACCACCATTGGCCACAACTATCTCGGCGAGACAACAAAGTGCTCCATATGTCGCAGACCTGGTTCAGCGCTTTCGAATATACTACCTCTGTACCACTTGACACCCCTCATCCAACACATACTGCGTATGCATCAACAAAGCCGTCCACGACACTGACACCGACATCATTAGCTCAAGGCACATGTTTGCTCCTGCTGTCACCCTCCGATCTAGTTGCACAGATCTCTAGTATCTTTCTGTTGTGTACAGGATGAACATGTGTCTGATCATGCTCCATCCTCGGTCCGCGTGTAGCAGACACACACATGCAAAGACGAGGGGTCGGAGCTTACGGAGTTTCAAGTACGGGATATAGCCAACATTGCTATGTCCAGGATGTACCGACTCAATACGAACACCGCCATCACATGAGTACGCGGTTGCAACCACACCTGCTTTGCGAGAGAAGCTGGAAATTACCAAGATGTCCAGTGACTACGAGTCGTTTGCCCTTGATTTTGAGACATTGTCAACCTGGTTGACGCAACTTACCACGGGCGCTGTCAGCACATGCACCTGCCTCGTCTGCGAGTTACGATCAGATCGAGACATGACACAAGAGGTTGGTTTCTCTTCTTTTTTTTCCATTACTCCGATTCGATTCGGCCCCTCCAAACTCCCGACAAGAAACAAGAGAGAAGCAGAAGAAAACGGACGACAGGTGTGATCCGCCGTCGTACACGCAAGGTGTTGTACACACATGAACCTTGCCACCTGCATATTCACAACAGAACCCATCCCTGGAAATCTTCGGCTGCGGGGGAGCAGGAAAGTTCCAAGAATGGGAGGACAGAGGGGTAAGGTGACGCGCCGCGGCTTTCTTGACCGCTTCTTACCAGGTAATTGTGTAATCATATCCAATATATTCCGTGTAATCCTTCGAAAGGGGAAAATGGCTACCTGGGGACTTTGGATGTACAGGAGAGAGGCAAGGCAAGGCAAGGCAAGGCAGTTTTCGTCTTGCATAGTCTTGACTCACATGAGCAACTACCCGGCTGCGGAAGTTTCCTTTTCTGTTTTCGTCTGATATTCGATGGGAACTCTCTATCTCGCTGCTGGCCGCCTGCTGCCTCGGCCCCCTTTCCGTCTTTGCACATGATCGTGCGCTAGGCAAAGCAGGTCGGTCGGCAGACGACGTGGTTTGACGACATTGTTCACACTGCATGAGCGGTCTAGATTGGATGCCTTACGCTTATGCTTTGGTGCCTGTCAGTTGATGAAAGGTAGGTTGGTATAAGGCACAAGTGGGTGGCTCAAGGGTGATAATGGTGGGCTGGCCTGGGCTGAGAGGCTGATTATGTCTAGTCATCTGACATTTCCTGACTTCTAAGGTGATGAAGCTTATTGGTATGGTGGGTTACTCGACAGCTTTGACCGAGATCTCCTTTGAGGAGAAATGTACTGTGTGTGTGAGAGTACAGAATACGGGGAACAAGGGGGGGGGGGGGGCCTGTCTGAGAGGCTGGGATGCGGAGGAAGGGGGGGAGGGGGGGAGGGGGGTTCGGTCATAATACTCCATCATGTAGCTAGCCTTTGCTCGATGACATGACGGTAAGAACCCGGACCTGGACTAGTCTCCAGTTTCCCGCCTGCCATCGTTGGATGGATGCGGAGATGATGCTCCCACCAACTGTAGGTACATACAGACATACATATATACATATTATATGTGCGCATAATACTCTAGCTTCAAGCAGTGCCACCATACCATGTCCCAATCCGCGACACGCTACAGCATACTTGGATGTTCCTACATGTCCTGCCGACATTACCTACTGCGTGCTTACTGCCCCCTTGTTTGCCCCTTTTACGTCGCTGCCACCGTGACCCATAATACTGCAGTTAAATATGCAGAGAGAGAGATAGATACCAATATATATATAGCTTTACCGGGATGACCCCATCTCCTTTCACATGTTAGATAAGTGCACTGATCTTTTTGCTCCCGAGAGTCCTATCCGATGTAAGGTTGTATGTAGGTAGGTAAGGTATGTATAAAGCAGCTAGAAATGTCTTTGTCTCGCACGATCTGAGACAAGGTAACCAGATGATCACCCGCGGATGTATGTATGTTTGCGTTTGGTGGTGTTTGTAGTGCAGCAGCAGCAGCAGCAGCAGCAACGACGGCGCGCATCATCTCAGGACTCTTACATCCAGCCTATCATTTTGGTTAAAGGTACGTCGAAAGGAGAGGAGAGAGATATGCTGTGTACGTGATAGAAGTTATCTAGATCGGATAGCACACTCACCGCCAGTATGTAGCAGGAAACGGGAAGAAAGAAAGGGGAAGCAGAGAAGAGAAAGAATCTGTATGTTCATGTTGTGTACTTTTAATGGGACGGGTATGTCGTGGATGGGTAGATCCAGTTGCTCACCGCTGCTTGATCTTGATCTCTTGATCTTCTCTGACAACTTTAGATGGATGGGCCTGGCAGGATAGGTAAATTTGAGACGGGGAGTCCGTGATTCTGCACATAATGTTCCTGGATTCGTTGTCATTTTTCGCGCTTGTAGGTAGCCTGGAGATTTGGGTGTCGGAAGGTAGGTTGGGATATGAGCGATGAAGATGTGTGTTAACCAAAGTTTGGAGACTAGGTAGCAAGATATTGGCAGGTTGGATGGAACAGAACAGTTTTATAACTTTTAGTCATTTTTACTTCTTTTTTTTTGTTTGCTTGGTCTGAAATAGCTAGCTACTTTTTTCTTCTTCCTTTGCCTTCCACCAGCGTGTAATAACGCTTCTCTTTCTCTTTCTCTTCCTCCTAATATAGTATGATGTTTTTTTTTTTAAAAAAAGAAGAACATTTGGTATCTCTCTAGACAGTAAGTAGTAGTGATAACCCGAGGGCAATAAATAGCCTTGAAAGACTCCCCGAAATTCCCTAGAAGCTCTTGAACGGAAAAAGAAAAAAAGAAAGCAAATGCCGCAAATATGATGATCCCATGCTGTGATGATGCTGTTTCAAGCCAAGTAAAGAAGAAGAAAAACGCCCCATCGGACTTTGTGTCCTTTGTTCTCAATCTCTTCTTCTTCTTCTCTTCTTCCAGTTTAAACTCCTGCCCTCAGCCTAAAAGCTGTTTGATACCCAGCAACCCAAAAGACCAGACCAGTGAACGCCCCCGAGGGATTTTGGGCCATCTGAAAATGCCTCAAGTTGATGATTAAGAAAAAGAAAAAACCGATCCTGAAAAAGAGAAACCTGCGAGCAGATTAAAGAACAGAAAAATAGCGTAGTGCGGGCGGTGAGAAAGGGGATCTGCCGAGTCCAGAACTCCCTAGCGCTTGCGTTTAAACGCTGCCGCGACTCATGCCAACAGCGTGCCGGCGCTTAAGGTTCTCCAAGTGATCGTCCACCTCGTAGGCGCTATTGCCGCTGTCGCTCATAGGGCTGGCCCGTTTTCTGTCCAGCTGGTGGCCCCCCAAGTCGTACTGCTGCTGTTGCTCAGTGGAAGCGTGGACAGCGCCACCACTGGCACGACTAGACATGGCGACGGCGTCTGATTCGGCGCGGGCATTGTTCAGCATTACCGGCAGCTGCCGCCGGCGGGCGTTGATGAACCAGTTGGAGATTTGGTCTGGTTGTTTCACCCCCCCGTTAGTTTCTACACGCTAAAAGGAACGACAGAAAAGGAAGGAAAAAACGGAAATAACTTACTCATTTGTAAGCCAGTTTGGCGCATGAGTTCCTGCTTCTCGTCCTCAGATGGGTAAGGATGGCTGAGGTGTGCCACAAACCAAGCGCGGAGCTTGTCGGTGGTTTCTTTCGGCAGGTTTCCTCGTCGCTTGCGCTGCTTGTTCTCGCCGTTGAGGCTCATGGTGCCCATGTCGCCGACGCGCATGTAGTCTTGGTACGCGGTATTGTAGGTGCTATTCGTAAAAGGTGTGCGATCAAACGACTGGGTAGATCCCAGAGACAAGGATTGCACTCGCGATGGGTGGTGGTACCCCCCGAAATATGCGCCGCCAGACCGGTAATGAGCGTGAGGAGGTTCGTTGGAGCTGCCGCCGCCCATGATATGTCTAAAGTTGTCGGGGTAATCTTCATCTGATCGATGGTCCCGGATTCTAGGCATCGTCGCCGATCTCCGTGTGTCGAAGCCGCTCAAGGAAGGAAGTCTCGGGAGGGTGGGCCGAGACATGAATCGGTCCGATGGTTCCACAGGAGCAGCGGAATCTCTCATGGACGGCAGGCTTTGCTGCGCGACATACGGGCTTCGCCTGCTGCTGGCGGGACTGGACCAGTGGTTGTCGGTAAAAGATCTGACTGGCGACATTCCGCAGCTTCCTCGGTACTCCCGCTGCGGGCTGGGATACATCCTCGGGACGCTTCCGTCATCTCTTTCCTCTGTGATGGATAACCGTCTGCGCTTGTTTTGATTTGGTGAGTGGGTGTAGGCGGGAGGCGTCACTTCGCCGGGCCTGTAGCCGGTTACTGGTGAGTTGATTGGTGGTATTCTGGCATTTGTGTCTGAAGGCCGGGATTGAAGGGATAGTTCAGGGATCATCTGACTTTTTGTTAGCTTATACAGGACGAAACGAGGAGGAAAGGAGTAAAAGTACCTGGCGTATTGAAGGCAGAGCGATGCGCTCGGTGTCGCTCGCTCGCCTAGAGTCGTAGGAGTGGTCGAGCTGTCTGTTCTCGTCCCACGCAAACTCACGTTTGAACACGGAGTGGGGAGTAGGTTGGGCCATGGCGATCATCGACATTGTGCAGGGCTCGTTTCGATGCTTGTAATCACAGTAGGTAGTTCTCAAGGAGGTATATTCCATAGGAAATATTTTGCTTCTTTCTTATTTTGCCGCACAGCGAGCAAACTGCTGTCCCCGAGTCAGTATGTTGATCTCTTGTTTTTACTGGAACTCGGACGCCTCGCAGCCGGTTGTCATACCTCTTTTCCCGCTGGCTGAGTTGTATCTGACAACAAAATGATAGACAAACACAACAAAAACACCCTTCGGTTCCTGTCTTGCCCTGAACCTGCGAGTTCCTGCGGGGGCGCTAACCTAGCCCTGGCAGAAAAGAGTTCGGAGACGAAAAAGACTCGGAGGGTGATGTAAGACGATGCAGGTAGTGGTGGGTTGGTTGACTGCAGAGTTCAGCGCGAAAGAAGCTGATAGATGGATGGATAGTTCGACTGATGCCCGTTGAACTGTAGGATGGTGATGTCGACGTTGTGATGATGGGTGAATGGAATCAGAATATGAGGTTTGGACGAAAAGGCAGCGGCTGATATATATGAGTCTTTTTGTATATAAGACTTGGTGTGTCCCAAGTGCCTGGTCCGTCTTTCCCAACTCGATGTAAGTTGACGACGGATCCAACGGGTTTGACGCACAGATGGCGTACCAAAAAAAGAATAGTTTACTAGACAAAGTGTCGACGCAGTCGTAACGGTGGGAAGTCTAATTCGAAACCGGGACCATCAAGAAAAGGACAGGCCGAGCTATCCAGGCTAGAGGGTCAGCGAATCCCTAGTGGCCACTGAGGAATATTGGTGGTGGGCGAAAAAGAAGCGGTCCGCTCATCGAGAATCTGTAGACTTTGACAGGAGAGACGGAATTCAGTCTTAAGAAAGGCGCAAAAGAAGAAGAGGCTCAACGGGAGTTATATTAAAAGTTGGAGCAGGACGAGATGCCCCAGCACGGAGCAAGGCCAGGCATGCGGGCAGGGGGCGAGGATGACATCGACACATCCGCCGGGAACCAGGGACAACAATAGTGCTCCAGGATCCCCCGCGGGTACGGGTACGTATTGGCCGTAATCCTATGATACGCTGTACAGTACATACATACAGACAAGACGGACAAGACGGAAAGGACAGACAGGGTCAGGGGCTGTTCGGCTGTGGCCCGGTCCTGGAGCATGGGGAAGTTTATTGTGGAGTTGTGAGCCAAAAGTTTGCCAGTTGCCAGACTGAGAAAAGAGAGCAGCGTGTGAGCGTGATGAGCAGCAAGAACAATAGCGTGCTGCAAGAGCGCATAGGCAGGGCCTTTCATGAAAGAGACCCCGGGCCCGAGAGACAGGATGCGGATGGCAACAGTGTGCTCATGTAACCCCCCCTTTTCTCTGCCCTCCCGCTGGTGGCATTGCCTGAAGGAGGAGGGGATGGCAGGCAGGCCGATGCGGTGGGACTACAGTGAATATCCTCCTGGGCTTGGTCCAAGTGCGCTAAGCTGTGGTGATACTGCCGCGTAGTCGGTCCCAGGACAGAGCGCGGCAAAAAGAGACTCTGGAGCTGCAGCAGATGGTTTGTTTCCCGTCGTGTGGCGCGGCTCGTGGGTTGATGAGAGCAAGCAGTGAGAAAGGCTACAGTCATTCGTCCTCCGTACATAATACTGTACCGGAAACATTGAACGGCCAAAAGAGTGACACCCGCTAACAGCAGGTAGTAGCCAGGGGGGGGCAGCCAAGAGAGCAAAAGGTACCTAGGTAGGGGAAGGATGCAAGAGACGTCGGCCGACAGGGGCCATTGTTAGCAACCTCCCCCCCGCCCCGCCCCAGCACTCCCCCATCTTCCCGGCACCCCTCGTCAATAGGCTCAGTGGGAACCCCCAGTGCGTGCACCCCCAGTCTCATCGCACGACGGGTTGTGTAGCTAGATTGAAATTGCCCGATGGGTACATCTGGGTAGAAGGTTCTTTGGCAGGGGATCCCTTCCATGCGTGCCATCGCATCTGTAGACAGCATGCTCGGCGACCTGAGAACTGCCCCCAGTGGCCCCCCAGTGTCCCCCCCAAACCGCACCATTCGCCAAGCGCAGCAAAGACGGGAGTTGTGTCCTGTTCGAGCCTGTTCGGAAGCAGCGCCGTATAGGTAATCGTTCTCAGCCCTGTTGCGAATTGTTGCGCGACCGATGTCGAACAGAAACGGAGCGTTGGAATCCGCCTGTTGCCCTGTGTGTCAGTCAGTGTGGTCTTCCACGGCGCTGGCACCCGCCGGTTGTCTCTGATGAAGAGAAGACAACGATAACAATACTCTCTCGTTGGGGGCCGTGTGTTATGAAAGGGTGTTAAGAGTGTTAGCCGTCACGGCTGTCGACGTGCGGCGTGTGCTAACAACGGTCTTGGGGTAGGAGGGGTGTGAGAAGGTAAAAATCGATCGTGAGTCGCAAATTCGTCGAAATCAAAGTGATCCAAGTGTCAAGTGGGGGGGGGGGGGGGGGGTCATGGCGTGGTGTTGGCGTCGGGTCTAGCTTGAATCGTAAATTCCAGATTTTTAAATTTTTGACGTGAATTGCGGATTTTGGCATCCCCAAGAAAACCAGGTTTTGCTTTTTTTGCCATGTTCAGAGACAATTTGAAGTGTGCGTGTTGCAGCAGTCACTCACTCCCCTCCGAATCGAAGTACAAGCAGCAGATTACGAATAATACAGAGGGAGTCGAGTCCGAAAACCATCGGACTGGGATTAATTGGATTGTCACCCATCCTTTCCTTTCCTTCCCTTCCCTTCCCTCCCGTCACCCACACCACACCCACAATCTGTCAATCACAGAAAAATAAAATAAAAAAGCTGGGGATGCACAGGTCGTCTGCTGCTCTCTGCGTACCAACCTAGAGACGAGAGAGCACTCCCCCATCTCTCGGGCCTGAGACTCCTCCGCTCGTTGACCGGTGACCGGTAAAGCAGCCACAAAGCCTCACCTTCTTCCCCCGCCATCCTGCCTAGAGAGAGACCTGTCATCGTCTCATTAAACTGGTCCCCTTGTGGCTATGAAACCCAAATCAGTCACGGATCAGGAATTAATCTCTCTCTTTTTCTTTTCGACCCATCATCTGCTAATCAATATTATTCAAAGACGGGTACCTGCCAACACGATGCCTGCCGCCAAATTAATTGACAGTCATCAATCAATCAACTCTTTTGAACGCCCGGTGATCAGCCCGACGACTATCTCGAGATGGTCATTTTCCGGTGTCTTGGCACTCTCCCCGTCAACACAATTTGACTTCTAACCCAAAGCTTTGGGAACCAGAAACCAAGTTTCAAGAAGTCAAAGATAGGGGGACCGAGAGCTGGTCGATCATCCGCACCGATCGGCATATGCCAAAGAAGGCATTTAAGCCCCAAACCCAATTTATCGGAACGCCCTCCGGTTTCCAGTAAACATCACAGACCTTCCAGTTGGGCCCTTTTTCCGTGTCTCCGGCGCATCAGTTGTGTTTTAATCATCGGCAGCATTTCCTGCCGCCAGAGAAACAGATGGGATGTCGTCGCAGCCAGCTTCGTATCTCACTCATTTTCGGTAAAAAGACCAGACGAAAAGAATCTCGAGTTTCCAAACATATAAAGATGCCCCCCCCCCAGTCTTTTTCCAACATTGCTTTCCCCGGTGGGATTCTGAGACAGGCTAGGCATGTAAGGCATCGGAACCTTGCGATTGGTTCAGTCATGGAGTCTGTGGGGGAGGTTAACGCTGCCAAGCAACTGACTACCGAACTCTGGTCTAGGTTGCGATTGGTTTATGAGATCTGTCAACCAGATTTGGGGGTTGTTTGGTCAGGTCCCCGAGCCACACACGTCCAATAACATCCCTCCCGGAAAGGACATCCGACCGCGAAGTACCGCACCGGTAAAGGCGGACCCTGGGGGTCGGGGCGAGCTGGAACCAAACTTTCCCTACAAACTTTCTCATAATCATCATCATCACCATCACGGTTTGCGCCCCGACGACGACGCAGCTCCAGGCTAATAGCGTTTCAATCTCTCAAGCCCTCTGATCTCCACTAGGGATAGAGTGCTGCATCTCACGGATGTACAGCTCATTAGGGAGCTACTCTATCTGTACAACTCTGTACCCGCACATGGCGCATGGGAAGCGCAATGTCGATTTGTACTCCTGTTTTACACATCAGGCGGTGAAGGACTGTTATGTATCAACCACCAGTTCACACATGACACCTTTCGACCAATCAAGTCGGTCGCCAATGCGCTGGGCCCTTTGGTCGTGTCCTTGTAGCCAATGGTTGATGTGCAACGCCGTACATGGAGGGCTGGACGACAACATCATCAAGAGACATCTGGGTTATACTCGGGTGCAAAGTTGGCCTATATTCGATAGATCCTATGACAGGTTGATACCCGTGAGGAGGGTGTCGGATCCCAGGATCACGTCTCTTATGACATTTAGAGATGCCCCTCTACATACGGAGAAGGCTGCACGTCAACCCCATAGGATACTGCACCGCGTGAGATCTAACAATTCCGGCAGACAAATCGGTTGCACGCAGATCGGTGTTCCCGTCAATCACTTGGGGGGCCTGACGCGGGGAAGATCCCAATTCCAGCGTAACACAGTCGGGTCGGGTTGTTGATGAGGTTAAACACAAGCATCGGTGGTGTCCCTCATGCCCCGTCAAAAGGGCCTATCCGGCTTGTCAGTTCATCAAGTCCCAGATCTCGCATACAAGACACTGCTAGACCGAAACTGCCAACACATACATGCTGCAAGATCAGAAACGCCGTCACATCGTGAGGTAATACATCCCGACCTGGAGTGAGCATTTACGAGATATGAAGCATAGGCGGAGGCTGTTTGACAGTTCTCAAGTTCCTCGTGGAGGTCGTCTTCGATGGAACTTGCACTTGCACGATGCAACGATACCATCGTAGTCGGCTCGAATCATCCGAATTTCTCCACCAACTCCCTACCGGACAACTGACATGTGTGGTATTTGTAAGAAACCCATACCGACGACAAAGCAGGTCCAGGCAGCGCCACCTGAAGCCGCAACTCCTGGCTCCCAATGGAGATGTGCAGGGTTGACACATTAACCTCAGGCGATCAATGTGACCAGGCTTCACCAGAATGTATGGCGCTTGCGAGGCTGGCCTACCATCGTCACCGTGTACATACATACGAACGCGACTTCCACAGCCGAGCCAGTTGAAGCGACGGAGACAACCTCGAGATGGCAGTCTTCCGTGCAAAAATAATGAATTAAGAGTCACGTCGTGTCGTGCACACGCTCCTTGAATACGAGGATTCGACTCGACTTTTACAGTGCCCGTAAAAATGGCAATTTAGGCACAGCCTATCTCGAGCTTCAGAGGCATCAGGTTTTTAAAAATAAAATAAAAAAGAGATGCCGGCACCCGGCGTTTCCTCGTTCGGTGGCCTACATATTCGTGGGTGTGTGACAGGAAGCCTATTTACTGTCGGTACCCCCAAGAACTTGAGCGGCTGGATTCTATAATCGAACACATCAGACGGACAAGATGCCACCTGTTTCTTGTGCGCCATCATCTTCTAGACTCCCTCATCTCACTTTGGTGTGGTCACAACGGTGGTTACCTCGCAGGATCGTGTGAGGTTATCGCGGGCAGCGTCGACTGTGAACGCCATGACTTTTCGTCCCATCTTCCTCTTCACATGTCAGCTTGATCCAATTTCGCAATGACAGGAAGACTTTGTGAAGCTTGTCCCCCAGGTAATTATGGAGCCCGGTCGGGATTGTTGCGCGACAATTTCTGGAATGGAGCGAGGATGAGAGACAGAAACACAGTCGACTAGGGTGGGCCCTGTCCGTATCATGGGTAACCTTGACACTACGGGATAGGCAGGGTGTGAAGACCGCAGTCAAGCGGCGGAAGAACCAAAGCCCAAACAATCCGGCAGAGCCCGCCTCCGGACGACTGTCTTTTCACGCGGGACTTGCACCGCAGTAGCGCCCCGACCTCCGAGCCATCCAAAAGAGGAATTCAAGTCTCTCAGCAAACGAGGCCTGTGCCTTCGCAAGTGCAGTCGTCGTTCGGCCTCTGAAGACTAGGTAGTCTCGGCAGGGTCCTGGACCTTCACTCTCACCCGCATTCTCAGAACATCCTGACAGAGTCAGACTGGAAGAAGGATGAGTAAAAACATCGCAGATGGCCAGAGGATGTTCTATCTCATGGTTTGGTCCGAAGTGTGCGGAGCTGCACTTTTACGATACAGTACATTACCGATCTATCCCTTGTCACAACGATCATGAATCGTGCAATCGATCTGTCAAAGTCCCAAAGGAGATCTGGCTTCTGCAGCTCTCATTGGCTGGTCAGTCGGAGAAAAGAGGAAGGGAGACTTGTCAAAAGACAAACGAGGCGAACGATGCGGGGATGTCAAGACCTCTCTACGGAGAACTAGACTTTCCATCGTGTCAAGTCGACAATACTTTTATGTGTTATTAACAAGCCACTGTCTTTCGGTTGTTTCGCAAGGGAACTCAGGACTCGACGCTGACGGGCGGTCGGTTGGACGGGCAGGTTTGCCGTCCAACAAAGCTCCGGGCCACGATCACGACAAGGCTAGAACGGCAGCACCACGCTCCGTGCCATTTCCTCCCCTAATCCTTTTCTTTTTTTAATCGGGACGTCATGACATCAGCCGTCTGCCGCTCACCAACGGTTACTCACAGAGTATTTCTCTGGTACAAATCATCTGGGTTCTTGTGGGATTCGTCACTGTACACACTGTCGCACAGGACATGCGGCACCCTCGTCCCGTCCTGTCACAAATGTCACTCACTGTCGTGGAGACGGCCATAAAAGGGAAAAGGAGCTGAGCCCGAACACCCCGTCCCGTACCGCGGCCAAGGAATTTGCATTCCTGGTCTCGCCGGGTACGGCACAGTTACTCAGCACGTTGCCTCGCGGAGCTGAAGGTTGGCGGGACCGAGCCGGTAAAGTGTCGAGGCGTTTTAACTCGTCGGGCCACTCGTCGTGCTCGCTTTCCATGATTGTCTCTTCTGCTACACGATCATTTTGTTCCGAACAAGACGCCGCCGCCACCTCTACACAAGCAAGGCTTACAGGTTACCTACTGTTGTCAAAGCATGCTTTCTTGTGTAAGCTAATATCGATTCTCCGCTCCGTACACGTTGATTCTTGGCGCGATTGCGCGGTCGAGGAACCTTTGTGAACGACAAAGTTGGGTCGTGGTCCTTGGTTCTCCTGTTGCTGGCCCGTAACTACAACGGTTCCTGCAGGAGCGCGGTGCAGAATGGCAACGGTCTAATTAATTTATGCACAAGAGCTCGCCAAGCATTGCCAACTACCGCATGACTACGGCCGGTGATGGGAGAGAGCTTCTGTATCAACATGGCATCCGAGTCTTGAGTACTGGAGACGAAGAGCGACTCGGAGTTCGCGATGATACTGAAGTGCTGTTCCGCTTTGGTTTGATATCGTCAAGACTTGCACGGAACTTACCGGGAACCCATTTTAACAGACAAAAAGATCACACCAGTCATCAGACGGACAGGACACGTGGAGTGAGAGGAGTGCGGACACAGTACCCGCTGCGGAGTGCAGGTAGACTGACAAGGGATTCGGTGAAAACGAAATACTGGACCGAACGCGACGGCGTAAAACAAGAGACAGCTCGGCGATCCGTAGGTGTGTCCCGGCGATAACACCGAATAGGGTTGACTCTGGACGCAGAGAGGTGAAATTTGTGCGCGGCATTTGGACCTTTGGGAGGCAGGAAGCTATGTCATTCTCACCTGATGTTCTCCGCAAAAAACCCTGACTTTGACCCCTGGTCCTCCAAACAACCTGCGACATGCTTGTACGTCCGGAGCATGAGTGGATGTGATGGGCGCGAAGACATCCCGAAGAAGCAGGATGCTCGACGGGCCCTGAGGAATGAAACGCCATCTAAGGGATCCGAACCGCCATCAAACTTACACATATGTATGTAAGTACTAGGAGATGGCAGCGTGCTGCAGCCTTCCATATTGGAGCCCCCGGCCCGTCTTTCATTAATTCAGGGGAAGTCGCCGACCAGAACAGCATGATACGATTCCGGAGCGACGGCGGCACGATCCGGGTTGCCTTCTCAATTCAGTCTCAGGCCGTGAAGCTTGGAAGGCTGGTTGCGAAGGCAGGAACTGTACCTGTCGCTGCAGAAGCTCTGCATCACATATATGTAGGCTGACCTTTGATGGGATCAGCGGAGATCTCGGCTGCTACCGTAATAATAAGGATGATGTGAGCCCTTTGGTACCCATCTGCAGTGAGAAACGGAGGCGAGGAGAGGAAGGATGGTCCTCTGTCAAGAATTCCCTCGTCCACCACACCAACAAGGTTGCAACTCCGTCCTCACAGCGGCCGAGATAGTTCCGATTTGGAAGGCAGCTCTCTTCTCGTTTTCGTGAAGCGGTACCAGACAGCCGAAGAAACACGCCAGAAATGTTGAGCTCCTGCCGTGTTGGGGATAGAAGGTATCACGGGGGTGGCTTTCTAGAGATGGATCTCTTCATCATGAAGGGATGAAGGGTCAACAAGGGGCTTGCGAGGGAGGGGGACTCGGGGAGCTTTGCATGTGGAGAAAAAGGACCGCACCAACTCCGCACTCTTTTCCATCTGACATCTGACAGAAGCGCTTCTTGAGCCTTGACGAGACCTGTCAAGTTTGACAGCCGCCAAGGAGTTCCTGCGGCTACGCTGCCCTGGTTTTGGTTTTAGCGTCGCGATTGACCGTTGAGGGAAAAGAAAAAGGGGGTCCTGGAGACATTCGGCTTTCCTTTTACTTTCTCCACCACGGTACTGTATACTCCTCGGTCCCTCCACCCCCCTTGCTGTATTAGCTGGTGTCCACCACTTTCACGTGTCGATTCTCACAAGCGGCCTGACCTGTCAAATCAAATTTCCATGGTGTTTTTGTTGATGACGACGACTCCTCACTCTTTCAACAAAAAAAAAAAAGACAGAAACAAGAGTCCGCCACGCCGGTTTGGATGGAGTCAAACGAACCCCTACAGCAGTGGAAATGACTCGGTCCTGAGCCAATTCCCTCGGGTCTCAACCGCTTTTAACTGCTTTTTTGCGCACCTCAATCCCGATCCCTTCTCCCGAGTCTTCGGTCAGGCTTCGGCTTTCTTTATCATCCAATTTTATCATCCAATTCTTTCTTTCTTTTTTTGCTTTTTTTTTTTTTTTCTCTTCGCGACTGATGAGAAGCCGAGGGTTCCGCTGACCAACCAGTATCCCCTGCCGTAGTCACTCACAAACCTTTTTTTTTCCCTTCGAGGGAACTGGTATATGTATTTTGTGCGCACTCGGTACGCGCTGTTTTCTGCCTCTCTTCCTTCCTTCGAGAAGCGCCGAGATTGCACTGCACGAGGCTCTTCCTCAGGTCCCTCGGCATGACATCTGATATGTAATATATGCCCTCGGGTGGCACGCGGAAAATACGGTAACATCAGAACCATGGGAATGAACACCGGAGGTTTTGCAATGCAAAAAAAAAATTTGTTACTGGTGGGCGGGCTGGGCTGGGCTGGGTTTTCCTGGAACACAACGGTCGCAGAGAAACCCATGCACGGCATAAACTTGGTAATAATGAAGGGTCTGATATAAGAAACGGTTCCCTTTAAACTGTTTTCTTTTTCCCTTCCCACGGAGCCACGGCCTTGTTTGGGTAATACATTCGCCGGGATGGGGTTTCATCCAGAGGGACAAGCAGGAAACCAAGCCGTCCCTTTGGTGGTTTCCAAACAAGAAAAATAGGTACAAACTTATCAAGGTAACGATTTGGAGATTTGTTCCAAGCGATGCCACACACATTTTCGCGAGCCGAGCCCCAACAACCAAGCATGACAAGCGGGGGACAACAAGACGACGATAAACGGGCCGTGACACGGTACGGTTACGGTATTCGTAAAAAAATAAAAAAAAATAAAAAGCATTAAAAAAAAACAAGGTCACCCACACACCCCCCGTTTCCCCCCCCCCATCATCCGGGGCAGATGGGCGCTGGCTCACCACACCTGTCAAAGAACGCACAAAATTGATCAACCAAGATCTGGGGAGGTCCGTGTGCTATTCGGCGGGGGGCAAGGGGGGGGTTGGAGTGGGAGTGGGGAGGGTCTCCTCTTGTTGCTTCGCTATCCTCCTCCTCCTGTACCGGGGCCCCAGTCCGTGCTTGTCGGCCTTGATGATGATGACGGAAACACTGGCGGTGGTTGTCGTTGTGTTTGTTGTGTTGCAGTTGCATTGCTGGCGGTTTGCAGTTGCAGTCGTTTCCCGTCACGCATTTTGTTGTTGCTCACCTACTCACCAGAGTTACGGTCGGTTCACTCTGTGAACAGAAGAAACGCAGGAACCTGACAACCGAACCAGAAGAACAAACCTCAAAAACGATCTGACCTCGGTGTGTGGGGGTTGTGTTGATACACGACCACGACCACGACCATACAACCAGAAACGAAAGGTGTAAAACGACCCCCACTCCACACAACAACAACTCCCTTCCATCGTCACTTTAACTCATGATATGATATGATAATATGCCATACCCCGACCCTATCATGGCAATAACGAAAATGCAAATAAGGCCCGAAACAGGAAAGTTATCCATGGGCATTGATGAATGTTTACCATGGAAAGGTTTCCGTTCTTTAAGGTAAACATCCACCAATGGGGAAAAGGGGTACAAGCAGCAACAACATGGCAACAGTTGTGAGAAGTGATACCAGCCTCATCTTCTCGATCACAATCTACCAAAAAAAAAAAAAAAAAAAAAAAAAAAGGCAATGTGGCATTCGAGTGGGAGAATCGAGGGATCTCAAAATCCCGGCTATGGTCGCCGAGATCGATATTGATCATCGAACGATAGGGAAGAAACCGACGCTGGCGCCGACGCCGTTTATTGGCATTTGCTTCTTCTTCTCTGTTAATTTTACGGCACATGCACCCGCACGCACGCACGCACGCACCCCTGCGAGAGTTCACTTCTTCCCAGAAGAAGCAATGTGTCGATGCCGTTCTGTCTTGTGATTCGAGGGATCGAATCGGGGTGTGTGCAGTAGTAGCAAGCGGAAACTGCCAAGACAGGCCTGCCCAGACTCAAGCCATGAATATGCAGGCGACGAATGAAGCTAGACTGGTTCTGGTGACAGCTAGATAGGCTGTGAATGCGCTCATACACTTTTCTGTGCTCTCACTCACACTTTTACACGATTTACCTCTCATGCAGACTTACGTATGTACAGAGGTCGTGATCAATTACTGATTCCTCCTTATGCAGTCAACCGGTCTTATTGCCTCCCCATCCATATTCAAGAAAAGATACACCGGGGGCGCACCAGGATTCAAAAAGAAGCAATGTCAAGAAATGGGCGCCTTGCTTTTTACATTTTTTTTATTGGCGATGGTTGATTGACTTGACAGGATGACATCTCACTGGCCAAGGTCAAGCAAGGTTCAAGGCTGGGCAAGAAGAAAAACGCCCCCGATTCAAATTCTCCTGCACGCGCCAAAAGATCGGGTAGGGGGACAACAACAAACACAACCGGCTTTTTTTGGGGCAACTCATCGACATCGGCAATGTTCTTATAGGCTCGCTCGTAATCGGCATTCTCTTATGGTCGGTTCTTGATGATGTCTGGGATTTCTGGATCGAGGCGACCATGGCGCACTCTAAAGAAGAAAAGAAAGGTGGAATGAGGCAAACAATGGGGGAGTGAGGGCGAGAAACGACGACAGCGGTGACGGATTGTGATGAGATGACGGGGAAAGCGAACCGGGAAACATCACTATGGGAGAAGTATATCCGCAACCATGGATTTATGTTATATTGCATTTCTCTTGGAGGCTTTGGGACATTCATCACACCGGCACCGCCAAGAAAGACACATACAAATCCAAGGTGAAGCCGAAACACGCCAATAAGACATGCCAGCCGACCGACAAGACAACAGACGAACCGGAACCATTACCAAAGAACCAAGGAAAAAAAAAAAGAGACGTTGACCGCTCACCGGTCACCGGTTCGGCTCCTAGCCTGGGTATATTACAAGGTGGGATATAGCCGTTTTCGCTCCCAAAAGCCGGCTCGGGTTCTTGTTATACCTTGGACTTTTCATCCTGCTCTGGGCTTTTACTACACAGGTGTTCTTCGGTACGGTTACTACCCCATATTGCCCTGTGCCGCGTGTCAGGAATGTAGACGAACCCTTGGCAAGGACGGCATATATATTGCATTTTCTCCAACTCGTCCCACGGCACTTTTTGCTGCAAGAAGCCCAAACCGGGTTTATGGGCGAGAAAAAGACAGAGACAAAGACAAGACAAGACGTTTCGTCCCCGGCCGGCTGTTCGGAGCCGCTCTGCTCGGGCAGGGTTGGTTTGCAATGTTGGAGATAGAGCAGGTTTGTATCTATATAATTTCCTTGGGACGGAGGGCGTTCCGGATATTAGGTAGACGAGGTTAAGAGTTTCGGTGTGAATGCAGCTACAGGTAGGTAAGGTAGGTGAGCTGTTTAGCCTAGATAGGTTTTTGGCGAGGTTCGACACCAACAAGCAAAAGACAGAAACCCAAGAGCGGTGGTCTCCAACGGATGACGAAAAGAAGCGTCCTGCAAAGATGACGAAACAGAAAAAAAAAACAGAAACACGAGAAGAAAGAAAAAGGTGTGGGAAAGTTACTCTGGTTGAACCAGGGTGTTGGGTACGCGTTGTGCGGTTGGGATGGATTGGATGCCAGCCAGCCTGCATACTGCTAACCTGCAGGAAGGCGAAAGCAGCAAGCAAAATGGGGAATATGTGTGGACGTGAATCTGAGTGAATTTGCGGTCACGAATACCGGATAGGTGAGCAACAAACCATGGGAAACTGGGGCAAAAGCCAAGGTTACTATCCCATCTCACTCACCTGTCTAGGTACCTGTCAGTTTGCCGGCTCGTGCAGTATGGAGGGTACTAGCACACCCACTAGTGTGTATGTCGGCTTGACAAAAGGGCCCAATCCGAGGCCTGACCGAAGGATTTCGGAAAGATATGTCGACTGCGGAGGGAAGGAGGGAGGGATGGAGGGAGAACGGACCCGGCGAAAAGAAGGACGGTTTCGAACCGGAGTTATGTCCTGTTTGTTTGATTCGCTGTTATCTCTTGTCCTGAGAGAGGGGGGGTGTGTGTCGGGAAGTGAGGAGGGGAAGTGAGGAGGGGAGACTTGTCAAACTTGTCAAAATCTTGCACTGACTGAGATGAACCACCCAGTTTGCCCGCTCATGCATTAGGCTCTCTCTCTCTCTCTGCATGCAGACTGTTGCTGACTTTTCGGGCCATGATCCCCGGCGGGACATACTGCATGGAGAAAAGAACTTGACAGATGCAGATGGGAGGCGAGGCGAGGGAAGGAAGGATGATTGGTTGGTTTGTGAGGAGAAAAGGGGGTAGGGGATAGGGGATAGGGGGTAGGGTATTGATATCCGTATCTGGATTTCCCATACGAGTGTGTGTGTGTGTTTCCCATACGAGTGTGTGTGTGTGTTTCCCATACGAGTGTGTGTGTGTGTTTCCCATACGAGTGTGTGTGTGTGTGAACTTGTCGATTGTTGGCATGCGGAGGCAAAAGATGCGTGGGGGAGGCGACGAAGACTTGGTTCATCGGTTGGAATCATGATTTCGGGACAGGCAGCAACTGGGCTGAACAAGAAGAGGATGTATTGAGGTGTGTGTAAAGGAAGAAGTCTTTTTGGCCACGGACGGCTCTGGAAGAAAAGGAAGGCTGTTGGGCCTACCTGCTGGCCAGGACAGACGCCAGCCAGGTGCCGATACATGATGTTGTTGTTTACGTACCTACCAAGACATCACGATACATGCCTTATCCTAGGTACCATTACCGACCGTACGTACAGGCGGTTGGTAGTTGAATGCAAGTCTGTAAAAATACATCACATCGGAGTCACTGGACTACACATTTGTTCCTCCTCTCATCGTTGAGATGTCGTCGTTGTCGTCGTTGTCGTCGTCGTCGTCGTAGATAATTCGCTCACTGCCACTTTATGACAGTGAAACCCAGAACGCGGGCTAGTTAATCTATACTCGGTTTCTTTCTGCCGGGCCGCAGTGATGTCAATCTATTTGTCTCTGTCAAAAAACGGGTACCTCCCATCCGTAACACACACACGCGCAAGCGAATGCGATCTTCATTTCTATCCCGTCCTGACAGCTCAGCTTGAGACTATATGTCGTCGTGTCTCAGAATGAGTAGTAGAAAAGGTTGCCGAGGATTTGGGATACAAGACATACAGATGAACTAGTCTAGTGTTAGTGCAGGTAGCTGAAGGGTGTTTGGAGACGAACATACGGATGGTCCCGCTCGACGGTGGACGAGACAGGGCAAGTGGCATCGTGAGGTGGTTGTTTGCTTGTATGTACATGTCTTGCGTGGCTTGAGACTCGAAGGCGTGATGTGATGCTGGGCAGCCTTACGTGCACCCCTTCTATGCCACTTTCCAGCCTCGAAGCGGTCGGTGACCACTCTCCTCTCCAGTGAATGCCCTATTCGGTAAAGATGAAGAGCCTCGATCGCAGACACACGCCCCAGTGCATAGCATCTCTAATCCAGACCGCTTGTTTGCGTGGCCCTTTTCTTTTCGTCTTCGCCCTCCTATGGCATTTCCAATTCCGTCAAGCCGAACCTTCCCTTGGGCACTTCTGTTGTCTTGTCGTGCTTAGATATCTGGTCTTGCCTCGGCGAAGTGTCAAGAGAGCCCATCACATTCTCACATGTCTCAGATTTTTCTCGTCCCAAAAAGCTAAAAAGATGCATATGCACCTCTGCCTCTGCCAAGCCCCGTCATATCTCTCAATTCCTAGATCTTCTTTTCCCCCCGTGATTCAGTTTGTGGCGTGTGTGTTCTTGTCTCTCGGTGAACAATGACCACCAACCGACCGGTTATATCCCACGGATGGGTATTTCCAAGGGCCGACTAGTTGCCCATCGCAGCAGGAAGACCTATCAGATTGTTTAGGGAAAAAGGAGGGTGTGTGGGAGGTGTCAAACTTTGGCACTTTTGACAAGTTCTCTCAGCTGGGAATGGACTGAATGGACGGACAGAAAGAGACGGGTATGCATGCAGACGGGGCAGAACCAGCTGCAGACTCTGAGAGACAGAGACAAGAAAATATGCTCATCCATCTGTCCGGCCGTCCTCGGAAGCTGGACTTCCCGGGAACTTTGATGGTGGTGACAGGCGGGTACTGGCAGGCTGGGAGGCTTGGGCTAGCTCGTGAACGAACGACAGGTCTGTTGGGCTAGAAAGACGGAAAGAAAGGGATGTAGGGAGCACATTTCGTCGGATGAGGGACTTCGTATCCCGCTGAAAAGATGGGTGTTGTGACTGAAACGATCGGGGTTCGTGACAAAGACGCAAACAGACGTTGTTGGCGTGCATGTGATGGGAGGGGATACGAGGGGAACGAAGAGAACATGGAGGGAGGGAGGTGAAGGAGAGGAGCAGACGGGGTAGAGGGGGGAAGACTTAGTGGAACAGCAGAACCGGCTCAGGCGTTGCTCGATCAACCGCGTGTAGATAACAATGCCCCTGAGGCCATCTCGAGGACACCCCTGAAAGACAACCAAAAAGTAAACATTAAACCCAAGGCTTATTAAGCTATCTCATAAAAAGCAAGTATCTGTCTTTATTTTTGCGCGAAATCTTTCGCCGTGCTAGTAGTAATCCCATTGTTTTCATTTATAAACCCCCAAGATAATGCAAAGCAAAAGCACGACGCAAAGGCTTTCTAAAGCAATCTCAACGCTTTACTCCTCATCTTCATCACCAACATCCACCATGCTGGTATCCCCCTTGTCCTCCGCAGTAGGAGCAGCGGCAGGACTAGGCGCAGCATCATCTTCATCCTCCTCATCACTCTCCACCACACGCCCGCGTCTCGCGCCCCTCTTGACCCGCGCCACAGCCCCTCCTTCATCGTCATCATCATCATCATCATCATCATCATTCCCACCCGCACCAGCATCCCCCTCACGGCCCTCGTCCTCATCGTCCACAGCCATCCGGTCAGCACCGGCACTAGAATCCCGACTCTGCCGTCTGCGCGACCGCTGGGTGCTCCTCCCCTCATCCTCATCTTCCGAAGCCGGAGTCCGCGACCTCGACCGCTTAGCCAAATCCCTCTCAGCGCGATCCAGCGCATCCTCTCCGCCGTCCTCCTCGTCCTCGTCAGAGTCCACCACGATCTCGGCCGACTTGTACTTGTTCGACGACTCCTTCTTGCTCGTGAGCCGCTGCTTCTTCTTGGGCGGACTGGCCTCCTCGCCGTCGCTATCATCTTCGTCCCGGCCGCGTCTCGAAGGCTTCTTCTTGGTGGCCCTCCCCTTCCTGGGTCTCGCTGGCTCGCCCGACTTTTCGCGTTCTGCACGTCTCGGTGCTGGGCGCTTCTTGCGCTTCACCTTGTCGCCCGTCTCGCTGTCGGTCGTCATCTCGGCCTCGGCGCGCTGCCTCTCCTCTTCCGCACGGCGCTCCGCAAGCTCCCTGTCGCGGGCAAGGATCTCTTCACGCTCTCTGCGGATCTTTTCTTGACGCTCGCGCTCAGCTGCCTCAGCGGCCTTGCGCTCTTCTTCCTTCTTGCGAAGGTTAGCGTCACGCTGTGCGATGGCTGCTTCGCGCTTCTCCTTGTTCTTGGCCTCATACTCGACCTGACCAGCAAGGGCACGGGCGAGCTGGTTGCGCTGCGTGTTGCGGGCCATGTTGGCACGCTGCTCGATGTCGTGCTTGGGATACGGGGGGTTGGGGGATGCAGCGATCTCGTCGAGAGCCTTAATGGCGGCCTCGAGGTCCTCGGCAGCTTGTTCGAGCTGGAAGGAAGTACGGTCTGCCTCCCTCAATTTTTGAACCGCCGTAGCGAGTTGGATTTGGACAAAGGCAACGTTGAACTTGAAGTGCGTCTGCTCAGGAGCAACCTTGAGTGCCTGGGAATTCATGTTAGCGCCTCACACTGGGTTATTTACGAAAAAGTGTAACTTACCTTCTGAGCATACTCCAAGGCAGTCTTGTAGGCATCCAAATCAACCTTGATCTTGCTGTCCGGCTTGGTCTCCCTAGCCTTGTTGAGCCACGTTCGGCCGAGGCACGAAAGGATGTTGGCATCATTGGCCTTGCCCTCTTTGGAGAGCGCAATCTCGTAGCTCTCAATGGCCTTCATGTACTGCCTCAGTTCGCAGTAGACGTGGCCGAGGTTGACAAAAATGTGCGGATCCTGGATCGTGTCTTTGATCTTGATGAGCACCTGCAAAGCATTCTTGAAATCCTTCTTGTCCTCGGCAAGTGCAATAGCGATACCTTGTGCAGCATACGCGTTCTTCGGATCCAGCTGCAAGGCCTTGTCGAAAAACTCAACAGCACGGCTGTAGGCTTGACTTCGCTTTGCCTTGTCGGAATCTGAATCGCGACGCATCTCTCGGGCAGCCATAAGGTGAAGGTTGCCCATGCCGACAAGCGCGTAACGGTCGTGCTTGTCGTAGTTCTGCAAGGTGTGCTTGTAATGCCGCTGTTCAGGATCCTCAGCAATGTTGGCTGGCCTCTTCTTCGAGTTCACCTTGCCGAGGAACCAGCCGTACAGAGCACGAACTTCCAAGTCAGACGGGTTGTCCTGGTAGAGCTTGGCGACTGCATCCGGGCCCTCCTTGTTGGGGTTCTTCCGCAGCTTGATGTACGCCAATCTGGCCCGCGCATCAGAGTAACCAGCATGGCGGCTCAGCAGGCGCTCATAGGTCTCAACTGCCTTGTCGGTCGCGCCCTCGTACTCGTAGCTTCTTCCGAGGTTGAAAGATATCGTGGTCAGGACGGCATCAGTGTCCACCTCGCTGTCGCCCTGGCTGATTCTCGCGCAAGAATCAAGTCCTGCTTGGAAGAACTCCGTAGCGAGTTGGTGTTTGCCCTCCTGGGAGTAGAAGCAGCCCATGTTGTTCAGAAGCTGAGGTGGAAGAAGCTTGCGGATCGTCGCGCGGATGACAGCCTCGTCCTCGGTTTCGGCCGGGTATTCGCTCTTCGGGACCTGCTCCAGCTCGAGCTGTTCCACTTGCTGAAGACATTGGAGTGCCTTGTCTGGAGCCTCGGTCTCGTACAAACGGGCAAGATTCAGCAGGACTGCGGAGTCAGGCGAGAGATTCTTCTTGGGGTCCTTCCATGCGGCGCGTACGCTCTCCAAGAGAGTAAGCGCTTTCTTTGCCTCTGCCGACTTGTCCTCTTTAATGGGTGCAGACTGGTTAGCAAACACTTCCTCGGCATATATAGTGCCTAGAAGAATCATAGCCTCGTAGTTTTTGAGGTTTTGATTCATCTTTTCCAGCGCGAGCTTAGCCTCTCCGAGATCGTTTTTGAGGACAGAAAGCTGGGCGACACCAAATTTAGCTGGGAGATAGCCACGCTCATCGCCGCCTCTCGCATCATCTGCACGGCGGTAATAATCGTTAGCACGCTCTATATCGCCCAAATAGTGCTCTTTTCTGGCAAGAAGATACCAGCCGTCACTTGCGATTGCATTGACGTCGGTATACTGAATGGCTTTATGAGCGAGCGAGTCCACATTCGAGAACTGCTTTCGTGAGAGGAAGTAGTTGGCAAAAGTGGCGCATGTGAGAGGGAGATTCTTGTCGAGCTTGAAGGACTTTTGGGTGTACTCTGTCATGGCCTTTTTGTACAGCCTGATGAACTCGGGGCTGTTGGTTGGGACATGCCCGCTGGCGTCGAGGTGATAGAGACCCAAGAGAATATTCGCAATCTTGGACTCGGGGTTGATCTCGAGGGATCTCTCCCAAGCAAGCTTAGCATCCTCCTTGAACCCCAGCTGCCAGAAGCAGCAGCCAATGCCAATGCGCGGGTCTGGGTCGACGAACTCGGGCATCTTGGCCAGCACATCCTGGTAAGCGGCCAATGAATCCGAATGTCTCCCAAGCGAGAAAAGCGCCCGCGCCTTGCCCATTACCGCCAGCATGTTTTTTCCCTGTGATACCCGAATGGCCTCCTCGAAAGACTTGAGCGCACTGCGCAGCTGCTCGGCCTTGTGTGAATCGACGGCACCGGGGGTTTTGGTCGGCGTCTGAAGCGAAGCCTTCAAGAGCAAGAGCACTCCACGAGCCAGGAATAATGGCGGGAACGCCGGATTAATGCGCGACGCGTCGTTCAAACTCTGTGTGGCTTGTTGAAGATAGAACTCCTTTGTCTTGGCTTCGGAAGCCAGCGAACCCTCGGGGGCGACTCTTGGAGCGTCTCTGCTCTTCCACAGGTACATCCAGCAAAGGCATGTTATGATGCTTAGCTTGTCGCGCTGCTGTGTTTGTAACGCGTTTGCACCGCGAGTGAGCATCTCGATGGCAAAGTCGACTTTTTTCTGCTTCGCATATGCCAGCGCAACCGTCATCCAATACGTCTTGGCTGCCTTTTCCATCTCTAAAAGCGTGCAGAGTTCGGTGGGATCGTCCACCAAGTTCTCGAGGTTGATTTCGACAGCCTCGTCATCCTGGTCCTGCACTGGGATATCTATCGTCGCGGGGATGTCGGAAAATCGATTGCTTCGAAACACGTCGCCGGCGGCGCCATTCGCGCCCCCATTGAGGTGGCCATTGGCGTAAGCCGACGCCATCGTGTGCGGTTCTATGAATGCGCTCGGTTCGAATTTCTATCGCAGGTGAGCAAGAAATCGTCTGCTCTGGGTAGCTCGATGATAAAAGCCGAATCGTGCGTCCTCGGGGTCGATAATGCTCGAGTCAGCGAGTGAAGAGAGTATGGGTGATGATGGTTCCTGCAATTAATTGGATTGCCCGTGTCGAGGTTAGTTTGCGAATGACAGTCGCCGAGGTGAGATTAGGGAAAGGTAAAATTTGGGAGCTCGGGCGTTAAAGTCGCATCGCTGGAGGGTGGTCTGGTATTGGAAGCGGCGGCGATGCTTAAAGTCGCAGATCGCGGTGGAAACCGGCGTCGCGTTGCTGGTGCTCCATCAAAAACGAGGCTTCAAATTTCAGGCGAACGACCGGCGGTCGAGAGGAGGCTGAAAGGGACCTGGATCCCTGTTAAGAATTGCAGGTCGCGCCAAATCTCAGCTTCAATGTTACATTGGAATTGGCCGTGTTTTGTGGGGCTTTCTGTCAAACACCACCCCTGAACAACAAGGCTGCATCTTCCAATCCAGCTACCATTCGTACCACTGCATACAATGAGTGACATCTGCATGCTATGGACTACCTTTTTCCTCATCACGGCTTGATCATTAAATCTATTTTGTACTACTATTTCATGAATTCAGGATTAATTACTCGTCTCGTCCAGAGGAGAAATAATCATTATATTGCAGCAATGCCTCTCTCTGCTGCTGCTCCCTTTCCGCCTCCCACAGAAACGACGCCTGGCGGATGTCTGCTCAATCGGGGACTCACCAGTCACCTCGTTTCCAAAGAAATTTAATGTTCTCGCGGCGTCTTTGGTGTTGGGTGTTTGATGCCAAGCTGGCTTGATTCTTCAGGTCGATGCTGAATATGATGCCAATCCCATGTCCTGACACCGTCGATTATAATCATCTTTGTGAGCTAGAAAATATCCCAGAATGCGAATTTCTCGAAACACATACCGTATGACTAGGATGGGCAGTCGTCCAATGGAAACAGCCATGCAATCATATGGCCGTTGAGGCAGGTGGCCTAAGGTCGCCGTTGTTGGCAGAAATGATTTGAGCCACGAAGACATTTTCAAGTGCCTACGAATTTACCTAATTCCTGTCGTTAATGAGAGAGAGAGAGAGCCAGATCTGCTGCCTGGTCACGGTGTCAGTCAGTACGTTCTTAAGATGGAAAGAGCAGATAGGCATATCACCCCGCCTTTTAAACCAGTCGAGTACACTTACTGACTTGATCAGGTGAAAATGGCCATTTCTTTGACCAAGTGCCGACTCGATCATCTTTCTCGGCACAAATTTCTAACAATTCGCCTCCATCCCAGTGCCCTCCTTTGACGTTCACCCCAATCAAAACACAAACAGCATGTTGGGCTCTGCTGTTCAGTGTTTTGCGGGCTAGGGCTTCAAATCGACTTCATCTGAGTACTCTGATTACCGTCGATTTCCCCGTTTTCTTTCAATTTATTCGGCCCAGATCATCATCCAGACGGCAGCAAGGGAAGCTTCCACTCGCAGTAACCCGCACACCTTGACCAGCATCGGGTTACTGGTTTCCCTCTCGACAACTCACCCCGCCAAATTGGATTTACAATGGCCCCTGTTGGTATATTAGTCAATTCCGATGGCGGTACACTCTCTCGACGATCTCAGGTGCACGAATGCCTGGGTTGGAATTGCCTCAGCGAGGCAGCCCAGTGTGGAGTGATTCTTATCGTTCTTTGCTGTGCTGCAGCCATGGCATGTGCGTACTACAACATCCTGTACAAGAAGCCACACACCAGGTATGACGCCAGCAGCGAGGAGGATTCTATTACTACTATCGACCACTATCCAATCACCGACAACCGAATCGGCAGACATTCATTCACTACCTTCCTCCGAGGAAGATTCTTCGGGCCTCAAATAGAACGACGCCCATCGCAACACATCGAACTGACACCCGTACGGCAGCGGATCGTGGCGAACGTGCCACATAACACCAGCTTCGTCCGTTCTCAACCACCTCGAGCTATCCGGAAGCCTGCTTGTTCACGACCACCCCCGATGTTCGAACACCCATATTACCACCAGTTCCGATTTCCTGTCATGGTTGATCAGGGCCCACAACTCGTCCATCTGCAACCTGTGCCTTGTCCATACGGAGCTGCGTTCATGTGCCCCCGGCCCGACGCGCCGCCTCCATACTTCAATTACCATGCGTCTGGGTGCTGCTCTACGGGCCACTTGACAGTTCCAGATGCGGCAACACAGTCTTTGCAGGCTCCCCCTCCAGCCCAGCATCCTTATCCCAAGGAAAAGGCGAGCCCGGCACAAAAGTCCCCGGTAACCGTCAAGCCACGCAAGTCACGAAGTTGGATTCCATTTTCAAGACATCTTTCCTTTCCTCGCTTCGGGCACAGCAAGGCAAACTCCGACAGCGCCATCACTCACCCCTCATCAACCTCCATCTCACGACATATGAATACCCCGCCGGTGTTTTTCCAAGAGGGAGGCGTTCTAAACTTCAACAGTGATGGAGACGTTCCAATGCGTCACTCCGAAAATGATCGCCGTGTTCACTGGGCCTCCCCCCCTAACTCCGAGAGCTCAACCACCGATGCTGAGGACCGCGCCGTATCGCAATCTGCATCAACCGCCAGTTCCTCGGATACTAACAGCATGACAGCCCATGTCAGCAGCATGGTCAGTGATGCTCCGTTAGGCTCTTTGGACAACCACAGTACAATCGAGTTCGGTGAGAGCGCGAACAGCATCGGCGGCAATAACCGCACATCACGATCCCCTTACCGTCGGTCCAGTCCTCGGAGAAGTCGCTACAGTAGCTATGTAGCATCCGAGGATATTACACTGTCCAGGTTGCACGACCGACGCAGTGGACACCGTTCCCCGAGGCCAGACATTTATTTCCCAAGCCCCGAGCGACGACGACCGAGGATCTCGTTCGCCCGACCGAGAAATTCCGACGATGTCTTCTCGCCGGAGGCTCGTGAGTCTAGGAGGCGGTCATTTTTGGCCCAGCAGGATGACCATTATATGCGGAGGTCAGACGGTAGTCGGATGCCCGAGCAGTACAATGGACTCCTCGCCAGACTGCGCGCTCTGCGCTCTCGGGACAGGAATTAATACACGGCCTGCAAATTATTTACGATGCCGGAAAGTATGGAAGGAGATACCGATATCCATCCAGTTGATTTTATATCGCGATCACGGGAAACCTTTGGACCATTTTGAGAGAGTTGGAAGTTGGCCGTTCTGCGATATCATTTTAGGAAAGATATCCGTGGCTAAATACCGAGTGTGGGAAATTTTGTGGCCGTTTTTCAGGGCTGATTTTGTTGGAAGAGGTATGTTAGCGAGCCATCAGCTGGCACTGGGTTTCTCTTTCAGTTGTACGACTGTTCTTTCTTAGTATCAAATTGATACACCATTGTAATAGGCAGTGTGAGATGGAGTGCCTTTCCTTGCCCTTTCCTTATAAATTCAAAAGAATATGGAAAGGGGTTGTATATGTGCATAGCAGCTGGAGCAGAATCGAGTATCTAGCAGATTATCTAGTCCCACTGTGAGATTGTTCCGAACTAGAAATTAAGAGGGTGGTCTCCATTCCGAACCAAAAAAGAAATTGAGGGGAATTAAGCATCACAAGGCAGGTCTAGCAACCCTTTGAACGTCAAAAACTGTGTCTCATTCTCATTTCCACGTCCCCATGTGTATACTGTCAAATAGCTTTCACAGAGCACAGTCGCATTGCCCCTACAAGGTTATCATCAGGAAGCAGAAAGAACCCCACAAGCACCAGGGTCAGCATTACTGCACGCCCCAGACAGACTGGATGTTTCCACCTTCTTGACCCCAAACACCACGGCCGCAGCCTGAGGGTTGGCGCAGCTGGCGTCGGTGAGAACTCGTACGCACTTGCCTACCTGGCAGCAGGACTGGAGTACGCATTTTTCCCCGGGAGAACACTGGGCGTTGGACGAGCAGTCGGGTTCGGAGTCGCACCAGTTGTCGATGAAGCAGAAGGAGCTGCCTTGGGGGTCGAGGCCGCAGAGGCAGGTGTTTAGGGGCGGGGTGTTGGGGCAGGGGTAGGGGGTGTAGGTTTCGCTGTGTTTTGACCAAACATTTAGTAAGGAGGGCAAGATGGGGGAGTAAGGGGAAGAGAGGATGGGAGATGGGAAAGGAAGGAAAGAGGAGGGGGAAAAGTACCAGGTCTGGCCTGTGCAAGGCTGGGTAGTGTTGTTGCGGTAGACAGTCGTGGTGGTAAAGACTGTGGAAGTGGAGGTGGAGGTTGTGGGAGGGGCGGTTATGGTTATGGTTGTGTAAGCGCAGGTTGTTGAAGGGGTAATAGTGGTTGCGGTTGTGGTCCGGGTGGAAGTGCTGGAAGATGTGCTGGTGAGGGGGCTAGTGGAGAGGACGGTCGCGTTGGTGGCTGCGAAGCGGGCGCGGAGATACGGGGTGTTGACTGTGGTGGTTCTGGTGATGGTGATGGTGGTGATGGTTCTAGGGTGATGGTTAGTCTGGGTACCTTAGTGGATAGGCGGGAGGGGATGTTGACTTGCGTTTGGGTGGGGGCGACGGTCCTGGTGATGGTGCTCAGGCAAGTTGATGTTGCCGCGCGATTATCAAGTTCTTTGACTTCATGATTGGGACCTCGAAGTTGAACGGCTCCTAGGACGAGTGGAGCAAAGATTGCAAGAAGAAAGTGTGATCTCATGATGTAGGTCGATGCTCGATCGTTGCTTGCTGAGCGCTTCTAGAGATGGCGAAGCACGCCATCTTTAAAGCCATACCGAGGTCCAGTGTGTATGGTTGAGATGGATGGTTCAGAGACATCTGGGGACACCGAGAGACAAGCTTTATATCTTCTTTGTCTGGGATGGTCATCGTCGATATGAAGTCTCGAATGTGACATACTTGCGATAGCCATGGCGGAAGATACGCTGTAGAGCGGCGGAACACGAAAGCTAGCTGTTTCGGATCGTGAGGACGAGTGGGCATTGGGCATTGGGCAGTCAAACCCTACGGCGGTCGTTCACAAAGGGGTCTCGGTCGCAATAAATCTAATCACAGACCGATGTGTCAGAGAGGTTTTTGAAAAATGTCTGAAGCCCTTCCCAGGTAGACAATGACAGACACCCTAGAGAGGGTACAGAGCTGAAGCGGTTCGTGTCACGACGTGTACAACCACACCATCAAGGACTCTGTCCCATCTCTCTGATTCTACCACCTCTACGCAAATTATCTAGATATCGAAATGGACGAACGTGTTGTCCTGGAACACCATGCTGCCATGCTTCCTGATAAACCTTATACCTCGTGGACTCTTAAGTCTCAAGGGCGCGGTCGCGTCGTACAAGCATTGACAGGACGAGGCAATACTTGAGAATCGCGGATCTTTACGGCGAGATTGCTCGATGAGTGGAAGGCACAGTTCGAAGTGGAAAAGGCTCGAAGAAAGGGCTCAGTCGAAAGAATTGGATGGTTCGGCGTCGAGGGATTCCACTGGGACGTGCTCAGATTCGGTCGCCGGTCCTCTATTGAAGGTGTTTGTTCAGGTCCATCCATAAAGGGAGTGGAAGAGGTCAAGATGGCAGGCATGAGAACTGGAAATGTCTCTACCGGCGTACTGTTGTCGAGGGACAGCTTCTGGGGGTGGTGGCACACAAAGTTCGAATCCGATAGCAACGAGCGAAGATGTACGAGGGTGCACGTATAGGCCATTCTTCGGAGGGAAATCTCAAGCTTTAGCAACCCAGCCTAGGTAGAAAGTTGGCAGCGCCTCCGAAAGAAGCAGGGGCGAAGCACTGTCCGTCGGCGACATCACGAGCATTAGTACTACCATGTCCACCTTATTACACGAAAATCTCGAGTTCATCACAAATCACAAGATCAGGTACAGTACTCTCAACATGCGACACCAACTCTGAATTTTCTCCTCAACAGTCTGGTGATCGGGCAATAACTGACTGGGCTATCAAACTCGTACCCTTGAGCACCTGCTCCAGTACCAATTCCATGCCTGCCTTGTTCTGACTGGAGGCAAGAGCAACGAGATACCGAGGCCAGGCAGCAGAGCCTAGGTAATCTTACAAGTCCGCTAAGCGTGACCGTGACCAGACTTGACTGCCCGTGTTAGGCGAGGCAGGTTACTCTTCGTCAACAAAGCCACTCAGGCTGTCATTACTGATTGAACTTCAATTAACTTTGAACTGTCCAAGACACAAGAAAGAAAAGACAAAATGGCCAACATTCGAGAAAATTTCCGCCATACCGCCGAAAAGGTCGACGTTGAGACGAGCTTTCCTCCCTTCAAAGTAACAGTAGATCTTGCCTCGATTCGCTCTTTTGACTGTACAAAGTCCAAGACTATCAGGAGACTGCACCATCTTATCGTCCAATAATTTGTCACATTCCAACCAAAATCATCGCACAGAAAGCCGCCTTTTCCCAACTGGCCAGAAATTATTCACTTCTGTTCTAGAATTCGACGGAGTCACTTTCGTCACGAGCGTCTCGCTTTTCAACATGTCACGCGATGGTGGCGATCGACGAAATACAGTCTTCTTCTCGAGACCAACACCTCGCGAATTTTCTTCTCCCACATATGTCATCACAATAGGGTTGCTACATGGCTATCACGGGAAAATGAAGAAAACGCATCATAGGGGATGCCATTTCACACCGCTCTCCACACTAGGACTTGCACTTTTTAGTGTCAAGTCCAACACGTTGCAACAGGAGCCAGATGCATACCACAGCGTCTTGTGTACTGTGATCCGCTCCATTTGAGTTTCTCTCGAGGTGGATATATGCAGGGGGACGCATTCCGTACTGGTAATGGATGGTAAGGTTGCGGTCCGCAAGGGCGCTTGGAGGAACGAGTGCGGCTTCATCCGTCCGTTACTCAGATCTCAGAGATCATGATCTTGCACGGGAGAACATTGGATGACCAAGTTGTTCGTTCGTTCGTTCCACATAGCAAAGTATCAAGTATCAGCCCGTCCGGGTTAGCCAACTGATTCCCCGGGAGATCGCCCAATAGTCCAGCACACCCGCAGAACGCAAACCCGGCTTCCAACAGAACTTCGTCTGACCATGGGCTTGGCTGAACACCCACATCGAAGACCGGCAGACCAAGAGTAGCCAAAGAAGCAAAGAGCCATGCAGAGTATTGGGACAGCAATGCCTGGTGTGGGTATTAGGCCAATGGTGATGCCGTATCCAGCGACACATTGCAGCCTGTCATGCTGGAAGCTAAAACGAGTCTGGCTAGTGATGCCCGGCTCCCGCTCTCGCGGCCTCTATCGCGGCTTGGGCGGCAGAGGAACATACCGTTCCGACACGGAGGAGATGCGGCAGGGGCGCAAATTCAACAACACACCGGGCCCTTTATCTAATCGACTAGTGACATCCTCATGCATTGGAGGTGGAGACCGTAGCGTCTGACTGGATAAACCTGCTGGGTACGGTACCTATTCAAGGCTGGCAGGATAGCACGCAGGACTTCTCGTTCAAAATTGTGCCAAGGTATACGAACTCCTCTGGGGCTTTCGAGAGACCCGTATGTCTGGTCGCCGACCAGTGAGCGTGGCGCAAACCATCTGTAGGGCATGTAGAGGCATCACTGCATGCTGCTTTCCCGAACCTATCCCCAACAAGGCTTCCGATGTGGTAGGCCCTCCAGAATAGGCCCCAAATCACCCCGGTACAGCAATCTTTGCCGAGGAGGGGGGGGGGGGGGGGGGGGGGGGGGGGGGGGGGGGGGGGGGGGGGGGGGGGGGGGGGGGGGGGGGGGGGGGGGGGGGGGGGGGGGGGGGGGGGG